>QEPC01002955.1:453724-468884 GCA_003113815.1 Sphenodon punctatus | reverse complement strand
GACCCCTTGTCTCTCCCTCTGTTCCCCTTCCTAAGTCTCTCCCCCAGCTCCTGTCTCTCAGATTGTAAGCCCTAGGGGCAGGGACCGTGTCTATTTTATTACTTTGTAAAGTGCCAGGTACACTGCTGGCGCTATATAAATGTTTGTTAATAATAATAATAATAATAATAATAATAATAATAATAAAGCCAAAAGCAGGAAAGGCAGAGCGGAAGGAGAGGCAACCAGATGGGGAGAATCCAGGACCCAGTGAATGATGAGATTGATTAAGCAATTAATAGAGCATCCCGGGGACATCTATGCCTCAAATGTTAATGAAATTCTACCCAGCCACAGTTGAGCAAATAAATCACAATTCGGCCCACCCAAAGTTGAACACGCACCTAGCTGCACTGAGATAATCAGCCCTGGGAACACCCCACACTTCATGAATTCCCTATCCTATGGAAAACTATAAACGAACATTTGACCCTGAATAACTCTACTTGTATCTGCCATTGTTGTAGTTATTGAAACTTGGAAACACAGTATTTGACTCAATCATGGCCACACCTCTACTCCCGGATCTATAAAATCCCCACTAAGTCTCCTGGTGGAGAAAGAGGTCAAAAGCTGCACATACTATAAGTGGCTGCTGCCATGTTCCCACCTATCTCACTTCTGGTCATGACTCTACGCTTCGCTCTTCTGGGATTATTTTGCTAACTGAATTTTGGAGGATACAGAGTCCTTTTTCGATTTGGCCTCACGCCGGGGAAGGATGAGATTCCATCTCTCTCTTACTCTCTTTTATATCGAATCCCTTACTAGTAAGTAAGTAAATCTTTACTGTACTGGCAAACGCCTTGACAATAATCCTTTACTAGATTTAACACAAGCTACATGTCATAAGTGGTTATGAGTTATTGACTTGTATTCCCCATAATTGTATTGTTTTTACAGTGTGCCTTTTAAATAAATATCTTAGTATTAGACTAACTCCTGACTGCTCTGCTCTTTTACCTTCTATGCTTCTCAGTTTTCTTTGTAGCAACACTCCATTACCTAAGACAAAAATCCTTCAGGTTACAGCCTGCTTACAATACTCATTCAAAAGGACTACTAATATTTCCAGGAATCAGCCTTCTGCCCAAGGAAGGGTGAGTTGGGGATTGCCTGAAGAGGGGATAGTGTCGTAGGGGAAATACTGATCTGTTATGGAAATGACAAGCACACACGATGGCACATATATGGTGAGGTTTATATGTCCCAGTATATATACTGGTATAGAGTAGTAATGATAGCATACTTACACAGAATAGGTAATGATATTAAACACAGTATATGTTATTAGTTTAGAGTAAGACGTTGACATGAGCAGAGAGAATCATGGGAAAAGAGAAAGCTAAGCTGTATGGGAATCTTATCACCCAATTTGTAGATTCAGCAAGAAACCATGTGTTCCTGAATAACTTCATAAGATGCGGGCCTCAATGCAGACAAGATAAGGAGAGGTAAAGATCAAGGGGGCAGTTATGCCTGAGTGACTTCGCTCACACTCCCCCGACAACTAGGTGCCTTAGGAAGACACCGAAAATTTAGGAGACAGCCATAAAACTTTGAATAACCTACAAATGAACCTTGGGGCTAAATATGCATATGCAACGGGGGTCTCAATCAGATTGGAGCGCGTCATTATAGAGGGGTGTCACTCTGGATGGGAATATTATAATGTAATTAACTTGGAAAGATATAGAAGATATGGACCAATGTAATTGCCTTTGTCAGCTGAGAGGGCACCAAGGCTAGTGGTGTGTATTCAGTTCACCAACATCCCGTAGAGGGATGAATAAACTCTACACCACTAACTGCCCATTTGTATCTGTGCTACCTGCATACGTGGCAGCTACTACCTAAAGGGAACCTGACTCGACAAATAGCCCTGTGAGTGTGTGCGCACGCATGTGTTCTACATGGAACTGAAACTATAAAAGGTAACAGCTGGAAAGTGCTGTGACATTTCATTGTAGGGTGCTGAGCCAGGTGCACATAAGGGTTACAGAGTGAGGATTCTGAACCCAGCCTAAAGGAAGCAGCTTGAAGGTGCTATCTTCCCTTGCTAGTATTCCCAGGTTCACAAATATTGGGTGGGGGTGGGTGTCATAACCCCTGGAATCAGCCTGGCCAGTCAAAAAAGGGCACAAGGAGAGACGTCCACATAGGGAGGTTAGCTATACACACAGTTTGCCTTCGTCCCTTCTCCCTCGCTGCCCCCCATGCCTGGAACTCCCTCCTTGCCAACATCCGCCTTGCCTCCTCCCTCCGCTCCTTCAAATCCCTCCTCAAGACCCACCTTTTCCATGCTGCATTTCCCAATGCCCGCTAGTCTTTCCCCTTACTCTTACTGTCGGCCCTCCTCTGCTGACTGCTGCTACCAACATCTTTGTAACCAAGCCAAGCACACGCACCCGAGACTTCGCATCCGCCTGAATGTTTGTCTGTCTTCTCCCATGTCTCTCCCACTGTCCCCTCTCCCTGTCTCCCCCCCTTTGTCTTTGTCTTTTAGATTGTAAGCCACAGGCAGGGACCGCGTCTATTTCTATTTTCTGTACAGCACCAGGACATACGACTGGCGCTTTATAAATGTCTAATAATAATAATAACAGTTTGCACAAACAGCACACAATCACGTTGTCACATAAGCAGTACACAATAGCAAGGAAATTCAAAGAAATAATGAGCCTTCTGAATGAGTAATTAGCAAGCCTGGTAACATATTTACTCTGAACACTTTCCTCCATAAAAGGTAGGAATCAAGTAAAACTGAATAAGCCTGCATTGGTTTCACTCTAGCATTATTGCTCCTCCAAGCGCCAATGGGTGAAATTCTGTGTACAGGAGATGTTTTACGTTACAGGGGAGGACTGTGGACACTTGCAATCCCACACTCCTGCATATCTTTTAAACTGTTCCTACGTGTTGTTATAGATGCTGCTTGGCAAAGGGGATACTCTCAAGCAGCAGTTCCCAGCCTTTGACCTGCATGTCTCCCTTTTTTTCTTTTATTGAAGATATAAGTTAAGAATTGTGTACAAGAAGAGTCCCTGAAATCCTGAAGGATTAAACAACAAAAAAGTGGGTGGGAAAGGGGAGATCTGTACATTAAACATAAAAACAATGATGGAAGATTACGAAATTACAGAAATACAAAGTACAAGTTATTTACTAAAATGACACTATAACCTTGATTCATTTAAAAAACTCCAATCTACAAGATTCGTGTATAAAGTAGAAGTTACTAGAGTACGTCAACTTTCAAAGCTACAAGAATTCAATACTACGTTATCCATTTACCACCTATTCAATCAAATTTCTGGAAAACAATTTAAATTGAGTCTTTTGCTGAGGAAGACAGTCCAGACTCAGTAATGATAGGCCACAATACAGACCAGATGGCATAAAAACTTTGCAGTTTATCTTCTAATTCTGCAGAGATCATCTCCATTGTAATACAAAACTAAAGTCTCCTAATCCAGGCCAATTTGGACAACTCTTGCATGGTTTTCAAGCAACTTGCAATTGTATGACTTGCTGCTAAGATTGTTTGCAGGTCTTTTTTCTTTCCTTTATCAGAGTTATGTCCAGAAACAGTCACAGTAAAGCTATCTGTGGAGTGATTAGCGGATCGACACCCAATATATCTTTCAGATGTGGTCAGACAGCATTCCATAGTGACGTAACCTCAGGGCACGGCCACCAGCAATGGAGATAAGTCCCTGCTTGTCCACAGCCCTGCCAACAATTTTCCAGGGTAAGATATATTTGAAGGACTAATTTCTATAGTGGCTCTTTGACCATAAGTGAGGTCACACAGTCATGCATGAGTTGCCAAACTGTTGTATTCTTTCTCAGACACTATAATGTGCAATTCCTTTGTCCATTGTTCCAAATAGGTCAAATTTGGAGTATGTATACGTTTTTGTAAAGCTTTATATAAATTAGAAATTACACCTTTATCAGTATGATGTCAAATACAACTTCCATCTCATGTGCTTTACGAGTGTATTGTTTTATCGTTTTTGCATTATTGAAAATACTACCCAGTTTGGCATATAACATAAAATCAATATTTTCTTTCAATCCAATTCCATTTTAGTTTTAAATGTCCCTTTGTTGAAGAGATGTATACCTCTAACACATCCTTTTTGCTTCCATCTCTCGGCTATTTGTTTATCAAATCCCCCAGCCATCTTATGGTGCCCAAAAACAGGAGCATAAGGGGTTCTGCCTTCTATTATATTAAGTTTATATTTACACCGAGACCAGATCTTAAAGGCAGGGTGTATAAAAGGGTGTGGTGTGCACTCAGGCTTGTAACATAGACTTTTCCCCAAAATCAAATCCTGAAAATTATTAATTTGTAAATAATCCTGCTCCATTTTTACCCATACAGGTTCCAGTGGTGTTCTCAACCAAAGCTGGATAGCCCTAAGGGCGGACGCATGTCTCCCCTACATAAAAGATACAGAGAAGGGCAACAAAAATGATCACGGGAATGGAAGGGCTCCTGTATGAGGAGAGGCTTGGTAGGTTGGGGCTCTTCAGCTTGAAGAAGGGACGACTGAGAGGAGATATGATAGAAATCTATAAAATGATGAGTGGTGTGGAACTAATAAACAAGGAGCAGTTATTTACCCTTTCAGCTAGTACTAGAACTAGGGGACACTCCATGAAACTCATGGGTGGCAAGTTTAAAACAAACAAAAGAAAATATTTTTTCACTCAGCGTATAAATTGGGTTGTGGAATCTACTGCCAGCGGCTGTGGTAAGGGCCAGTACTATAGCTGAGTTTGAGAGAGATCTGGACAAGTATCTGGAAGACAGGTCCATTAGCAGCTATTAGCCAGACAGGATCAGGGAACATGATGGGAGCTGGGGGAAAACAACAGGAAACGGATCCCTCATTGTGACCTGCTGGGTGCTTCTCCCAAGCCACGATGATTGGCCACTTTCAGAGACAGGATGCTGGGCTAGATGGACCATTGGTCTGACCCAGTATGGCACTTCTTATGCTCTTATGTTCCCATTTTGAAACTAACTTACAAATATAACCAGGCAACTCTAGCTAACAAAGAAATTCAAAATATATGACTATCAGTAAAGATTTGAAAGATCTTCACCCCCTCTGCAGATGGCAGAATTCTACCCGGAATCCTAACCCACAGTTTTGGAACCTCTGCTCTGGAGTCTTAATGTGCCTTGCATTTTGTCAGCACTACTGTTTTCTATTGGATGAACTAGACAGAGGAAACCTCAGTCACAGTTTTGAAAATAAGGCTGTGATAAGATTACTTTCTGAAATTGGGTGCTAGTAGTCACATTTTTAGAACAGCTGAAAGTTAGATGCACAGACTTTGTAGACCTATTCTTCACTGATGCTGGAATTTTCCGCTTCAACTGCCCACTTGGCTAACAATGAGGGTTTCCTTAACCTATCGCAAACATGAGGCTATGGCAATGTTCACACAGCTCAATAATCCCTTGGAGTCAAAGACTGCAGGCCCTGCTTGGATGCTGTGCCCACAATCCATGTAAAAATATGTGCTTTGTAGCAGGAGGAGGTGCTATACTGATTTAATTCCATTATCATGACTAAGGTTTCACTGGTAATACACATCAAGCCTGTCTCTAAGTTTTCATACCATGTCATGCACTGTGGGATGAGAAAGCTTAGCCTGATTGGACAGCACATTTTTTGTTGATATTATTTCTGATTCAACAGGGAGGGAAAATTACCAATAAAATTGGTCATCTATAAACAATAATTGAGAAGCATCCAAGACACAAAAAGCAACCCCAAAACAACGTACAAAAACTGAAACCGGCACCATCGCTAGAAGTAATGATCAAATAATGATCTCACTGAATCTAATACTGTAAAATGCAAAAAATAAAAAATAAATAAATAAAGGTAATCCTGCAAATTTAACATTAAGCATTTGGAAGAAATGCACATTGATTCATGTGCTTGGTAACTTTAAATCCACCATCCTTTCCTCTTTGGCTAATTTGCATGCTACAATTCTGCTGGTTGTAATGAGTGAGTGCTGTGCACAGGGATAGGTGTAGGAAGGTCAAGAGTTGTTAATGGAAAATGTTCCCATTTTCAGCTAAATCAATATGGTTCTGTATAGGAGTACCTGGAAAATTACATTTTTGGATTTGTTGAATATATTTCTCCAAAGTTACTTTGTTACATCCACTTAGAACTCTCTGGAGTTGATACTAGGCTGAGTAAAGGGAAGTCCTACACATGAAATGACTAATGATGGATGATGATATACTTCAATATAAGTATACGCTGTAGGCACAGGATAGCAGAAGGCTCCAATTTCATAATGACTACACTTGCCCAGGTGAAGGGTAAATGAAAGGGAGTTGGGAATAGAGAGCAGTAGGGGTGAAACAAGCATAAGAACATAAGTAGTTGTAACTGGGGTGAGGAAGGGCCACCCAAGCAGTCCTCACGCGCGCCAAGGCACCCACACGCTTGCTCTGGCAAGGAAACACTGGGAGAACACCACCCGTCAGGATAGTATGGTGGCCTTGTGATCATATCAAGATCAGGCCTCTATCATCATGGGGCACAGAGCGTTGGCATGAGAGTATAGCCTTGCACCCCTCGCACACTCTACCTTCAATCTTACACAGGAATGGGGATGGTAAACACGGTGGTGGACAAGTGGGGGAAAGGCAGGACAAGGGCCCAGGGAAGTGCGAGGGATGACAGGGGCTCTCGTTCATTGAGGGGTAGGAAAGGAAGCCCAGGGTAGGGATAGCCTTACACCTCTTTCGCCCACTGCACGCACACGCACACACACACACACACACACACACACGCAGGGAAAATATACAGGGAACACAGTCACAAGCACTCTCAAACTTTACAGTACACACCAAATCACAAGGACAAAAAAAATACACTTAGCTTGCTCTTGGGGCCGGTTTCTCTGCACTGATTACCAGCACTGTGTGCCTCACAGTGCTGGCCTTATCTCTGTGTGGCTCCGCCCCTCCTGACGTGCCTGTAGCCGTGCAGAGTGCCACAATGGCCCAGGTGGTGAACTCACGTTGTGTGAGGTTGAAGACTGGGGATTGGTGACCTCTGGTGCGGCAGCGGGTTGTCCTGGCAACCCGCTGCCACAGAGATCCTTCAGATACCGCCGCCTTCTGTGCTAGTGGTAGTGCGGCATCCTGGTCAGAGGCGGGGGAAATGAAGGCGAGCCGGCATGACAGTATCCCCTTCTAGCCCCCGGCTTCTCGGGGTGTCGGCGGTGAAAGATGCGAAGCAGCCAAGGGGCTGAAAGACCGGAAGCGGGTTCCCAAGACCGATCTTCAGGGTCATAGCCAGTCCAATCGACAAGGTATTGCAGATGACCTTGACGGATTCTGGAGTCAAGAATTGCTTGGACCTCATACTCAGGCCCGAGGGCGGTGTGGGGGACAGGTTCGGGAAGGGTAGGCGGTTTGGTAGAAATTCGAGGGTCAGCCTCTTTTAGGAGGGAGATGTGAAACGTGGGGTGGATGTGGACCCGGGGGGGGGGAAGCCATATGGTGTATGTTACCTCATTGATCCGTTGGGTGAGCGGGTATGGACCTATATATTTATGATCCAATTTCGCTGAAAGGCGCACAGAGAAGTAGTGTTGATGGTCCTCCCATACGTAATCTCCTAGTTGCGGGGCGGGGGGTGCACCTTGCTTCTGTGCTTGTCTGCGTTTGCCTTGTATTTCTGTCTTGCATTTGCAAGGGTTGTCTTAGTTAAGGCTTGTGCTTTGTGGATGTGCCGGGCTAACATACCGGCTGCCTGGACCTGTACTTATGGTAAGTCCGGCGTTCCAATTTGGTGAAACCCATAAGAAATGTAAAACGGGGAGTTTCCAAGGGATGCATTGGGGGCGTTATTGTAAGCTAATTCAGCAATAGGTAACCATGTGTACCAGTCATCTTTTAGGTGGTTGATAAAGCAGTGGAGATACTGTTTGAAATTCTGATTTACCCACTCCACTTGGCCATTTGCCTGGGGATGATAGGTCGTGGTGGGTTTTAATGTCACCTGCAGGGTACTAAAGAGGGCCTTCCAAAAATGGGACACAAATTGGGACCCTCGATCACTTATCTCTAAGGGCCACCCGTGCAACTTGACCACATGGCGAAGAAATAGAAGGGTCGTTCTATGAGCGGACGGTAGGCTTTTACATGCAACAAAGTGGGCCATTTTCATTAAATAGTCGACTATCACGAACACGGTGTTATATCCGCGGGAGAGGGGTAGTTCGACAATTAAGTCCTATCCACTGCCATGGCCCCTGCGGTAATGTGGCGAGTTGGAGGGGGTCTATAGGTTTCTGTCTGGGGACTTTGGTATTAGCACAAATGGCATATCTTTTCATGTACCGTTGCACATCTTGGGCTAAGGTAGGCCACCAATAGGCTCTCTGAATTAGTTAACGTGTCTGTTCTTGTCCTGGGTGGCCAGACAGGGGGTTTCATGATGTGCCCATAGTATACGTGCTTGACAGGATGGTGGTACCACGATGAGACCTTGCCTCTTTAAGAGACCGCCTTCCCTTACATAGGATGGATCATGGGTTGGGCGGTTTAACTCCTTTGCCGTAGCGTTTTTCATGTCATCGAGGGGTAAGTGATGCAAATACCCGCTGGTTCAAGATGGACCCCTGACATCTTGGATCTGTATCTCGACCCTTATGGTAGCGCAATAGGGCATCGGCTAGTACGTTGCGTTTTTCCAGTCAATGAATGATGAAGGAAAAACGCACAAAAAACAAGGCCCATCGAACATGTCTGGCATTAGCTATTTGCAAAAACGTAAGGTTTGTGTGATCTGTGATTACCGTTACTGGGTAATGTGCTCCTTCTAGATAATGTCGCCAGGTTTCAAAGGCAGCCTTGATGGCTAGTAGTTCACGATCCAATATCGTGTAGTTTTGTTTAGCACCAGTTAGTTGTCTGGAGTAGTACACACAGGGTAACAGTCCTGCTTTCTCGTCCACTTCTTGTAATAAGCATGCCACAAGAGCTCTACTAGACACATCTGCTTCTACATTAAATGGTTTTTGAAAATCGGTGCTTTTGTAAATGCTGTCTGCAGGTAGTCAAAACTATATTGGTGTTCCGATCCCATATGTACACTTAATTTTTCTTTAACAGCCGAATCAAAGGCGCGGTGATCTTGGCATAATTTGGGATGTAAATCCTTCTCACTGGCCTTCCCCGGTCTCACCTTTCTCCCCTCATCTGTCCAAAACTCTGCTGCCTGGGTCATCTACCTCGCCAGTCGCTTCGACCATGTGCAGCCCCCCTCCTCTTTTCGCTTCACTGGCTTCCCCTTCCTGAACGAATCCTGAACAAGCTCCTAGTCTTCACCTATAAAGCTCTTCACAACCTTGCTCCCCCCTACCTCTCTGCACTTATCACCCTCCATACTCCAGCCTGTGCACTTCGCTCCTCCTCTGTCCCTTCTCTCACCCTTCCACGCCTTCCCTGCTCCCCTAAGCGCCTTCGTCCCTTCTCACTTGCTGCCCCCCATGCCTGGAACTCCCTCCCTGTCCACATCCGCCTTGCCCCCTCCCTTCATACCTTCAAATCTCTCCTTAAAACTCACCTCTTTCGCTCTGCTCTGTCTGACTCTTTATCCTGCTGAGCCACTATTCCTATACCTACGATCGGTTTACCCTTATCCTTGCAACATGGACCTGCCTGCTGTCATTCTCATCGTAACCAAGCCAAGTACGTGCACTTGAGACCTCGCATCTTCATGAATGTTAGACCCCTTGTCTCTCCCTCTGTTCCCCTTCCTAAGTCTCTCCCCCAGCTCCTGTCTCTCAGATTGTAAACCCTAGGGGCAGGGACCGTGTCTATTTTATTACTTTGTAAAGTGCCAGGTACGCTGCTGGCGCTATATAAATGTTTGTTAATAATAATAATAATAATAATAATAATAATAATAATGTAATGACGGTAGTTGTTAGTGCTACCGAGAAATCTTTGGAGAGGTTTCACAGCCTTTGGTGATGGCCAATGCTGAATCGCCTCGATTTTCCACGGGTCCATCTGGATTCCTGCTGGGCTAATGATGAACCCCAGAAAGTCCACGGTGGTGAGGTGAAAGGCACACTTTTCCATCTTACAGTACAACTTGTTTTTTCGTAAGCGTTGCAATACTTGTCGTACTTGTTCCACATGTTGGGCCATGTAGGTAGAATAGATCAAGATATCATCCAAGTAGGCAATTACGTACATATCCAGAATATCCCTGAATATGTCATTAATAAAGTGCTGAAAGGTGGCCGGAACATTGGCCAACCCGAACGGCATTACAAGGTATTCAAAGTGCCTGTAGCGAGTACGGAAGGCGGTTTTCCATTCATCGCCTTCTCTTACTTGCACGAGATTATATGCTCCTCTCAGGTCTAGTTTGGTGAATATCTGTGCTCCGTGCAAACGGTTCAGGAGTTCCGGGATCAGTGGCAATGGGTAACGGTTTTTTATGGTAAAGTCGTTTAGGCCTGGATAGTCTATACAGGGTCTGAGCCCTCCGTTCTTCTTCGACACGAAGAAAATGGGAGCACCCGCGGGGGAACAGGAGCGTCAAATGAAGCCACTTCGTAGACTTTCATCCAAATATTGGCGCAGGGCTCCTAACTCCGGAGTCAACAGAGCATAGATCCGTCCAAACGGTGGTTCTTTTCCCGGGGCCAAGTCAATAGGGCAGTCATACAAGCGGTGCGGAGGTAGTTCTGTAGCTCAGGTTTTACTAAAGACATCAGCGTAATCAAGGTATTCCGTCAGCAATGGTGGAACGAAGGTGGGGAAAACCCCTGACACAGTTAAGGCAGGGTTTTGCCAAGGCGTGGAAACGATGCAGGTTTGGGAACAGTAGGAGGAGGTAAAACAAAGTTGTCTTTGTGGCAATGAGATCTGGGGGTTGTGTTGACATACCCATGGTAATCCCAACACTACTAAAAACAAAGGGGTACTCACTATGTCGAATGTTAGAGCTTCCATATGATTCCCTATCATACATCACAAAGGGGAGGTTTGTAAGGTAACGGGGCCCGAGACCAAGGGCGATTCAACTATGGAGAGCACGGGCTCTGGGTGGGGTTTGGGCTCAGTGGGTATAGCATGTCGTCATACCAAACGAAGGTCTATGAAATTTCCCGAAGCCCCAGAATCTATAAGGGCCCAGGCGATGAATGATCATCTGGAATCCGTGGTCAGGGTAACGGACACCCGGAAGTGGGCTGAGGGGTTCGTCGGAAACGAGGGGGCTTGTACTATACCTGGGGCGACCCCTGTCCATCCCGGCACTTGGAGTTTCCCAGAAACCTGGTTTGATTCGCTAGGGAAGGACAGTCTGATGAAGTGAGCTGTTTCTCCGCAGTAGAAACAAGACCTCGACTTCTGCCTTCTCTCCTTTTCTTCAACGGACAAGGGCCCTTGCAAAGCTCCTAAATGAATAGGTTCAGGCTCGTTCCCTTTGATTCCCTCGTTGGGGGCTAGAGGCGGCATGAAGGTTTTGGAGTAGTATTTCTGTTGTTCCGGTATCTTCTCTCTTTGCCTCTCAGCTAGATGGTCGTTTGATCTGTAACGCGAGGGTCACTAGTTTCTCCCAGGTATCAGGAAGGGTCATAAAGGCCAACTGGTCTTTTAACTCCTCACTAAGCCCTTTCCGGAACATGACCCTTAGAACCTCATTAGGCCATTGTAGGTCCAGCGCTAATTGTTGAAACTGGGTCACATACTCTAGTAACCCCCCTTTGGACTGCCTAAGAGACATAATGGCAGTCTCTGCATGCCTTAGCCTATGTGGGTGATAGAAAAGAAAGGTAAATTCTTTCACAAAATCAGAGTAGTTGGAGAGCAGGGGACTATTGCCTTTGAGTAGGGTGGGTGAAGGCTACCTTTATGGAGTCTGTCACATAGGTAGCGGGTTGCATTGTGAAGCTAAGCTTACACAGGGCCAGGAACCCTTGGAAGACCTTGCGCTCGCCCGAGAACTTCTCAATCCTGGGACCCTTGGGTTCTCTTGGGCTAGTCGCCCTGCTAGGTAGCATAGTCAGGGGGACAACAGGAGTGGGGGGAACCTCCAGCCCACTCTGCCCTGACTCCTGGCTACGGCTGCGGCCAATTCAGCGTGCTTTGTTTGGAGATCCTTAATATCCATGGCCAAAGTTTGAATGGCGTGCACCAGCTCTCCTATTTCCTTAGCTACCTCTATTCTGGTCGGTCTACTCAAAGGTGTTGTGCTAGTAATTCTGTCACCGGGGGGGGGGGGGTGTCACAGGTTGGCAGGTCCGCACCGCCACTTTACCGGGTTTGAGTGACTCCGTTTCCCTTGCGCATAGCCTGCTTGAATTAGTTTCTCTCTGTCTAATTCAAGTCTGCTGCCGGGACAACTCCTTTGTCACTCAAGGGCCCAATCCTTCCCGTTTACAGACTCTTTACTCTCTGGGTTCGCAAGAGCTTGAGGGCTCTTGTTGCTCACTTGTGTTCCAATGTTAGACACAGACATTTCTTCATAAAGAGAAGTAAGTTTATTGATTACATAAGCAAGATAGTTGATACAGAGTGGTTACTAGAAATCAAAGGTAAATATAACGCATTCCTGATCTATATTGGTTGAGTTCCTAAATCAGCATCTTACCCTATAACGGTCCATACGTTTCTCTCAGTCCTCTGGTGTAAGCGACTGGGTCTCCAGACTTAGTTGATAGAAGAGCAAAATCATCTCTTTCAGTTCATGGTCTCCAGCCTGACTGGCTGCAAGATGGTGAGTTCCTGAAAGTCACTGAAAGTCCCTCTGGGGTACAACTCCTTATATCCTCAGGAGGAAACTGCTCAGCTTTCTCTGTCTCTGAACGTAGGCAATGGCTGCCTGCATTAGCATATAAATGTCTCTGGCCAACTTGTCTGGCCCCTCTGTCTGGGCAATCAACAAAACTCTCTTTCCATTTCCTGGAGGTTGGCGACGTGTCACAGCTGTGATTTGGGTTTTACAGTTCTCAATTGTAACATTACATACATGTGGAACCTTTTGCTTTACCTATTTACCTGACTTGTAGTCTACATGTAGGCCCGTGTTACACGTGTGTGACCCTATGGTCCTCCATGACGGGGGGGGGGCACCCAAGCAGACCTCACGCGCACCAAGGCACCCATACGCTTGCTCTGGCTAACGAATACTGGGAGAACAATGCCCATCAGGATAGTATGGTGGCCTTATGATCATATCAAGATCAGGCCTCTATCATCATGGGGCACAGAGCATTGGCGTGAGAGTATAGCCTTGCACCCCTCGCACACTCTACCTTCACTCTTACACAGGAATGGGGATGGTAAACTCGGTGGTGGACAAGTGGGGGAAAGGCAGGACAAGGGCCCAGGGAAGTGCGAGGGATGACAGGGGCTCTCGTTCGTTGCGGGGTAGGAAAGGAAGCCCAGGGTAGGGATAGCTTTACACCTCTTTTGCCCACTGCACGCACGCACACACACACGCAGGGAAAATATACAGGGAACACAGTCACAAGCACAATCAAACTCTACAGTACACACCACATCACAAGGACAAGAAAATATACTTAGCTTGCTCTCGGGGCCGGTTTCTCTGCACTGATTACCAGCGCTGTGTGCCTCACAGTGCTGGCCTTATCTCTGTATGGCTCCACCCCTCCTGACGTGCCTGTAGCCGGCCCAGGCAGTGACCTCACGTTGTGGGAGGCTGAAGGCTGGGGATTGGTGACCTCTGTGCAGCAGCAGGTTGTCCTGGCAACCCGCTGCCGTGGGGATCCTTCAGGTGCCGCTGCTGTCTCTGCTAGGGGCGGCACGGCGTCCTGGTCAGAGGCAGGGGGGCAGCCCCCAGGCAGGCTCTGAGGGTCTGCAGCGCACACACACCCGCCAGAAGTGAAGGCGAGCTGGCGTGACAGTAGTGCTGTACTGGATTAAATCAATGGTCAATCAAACTCAGCATACTGTCGCCAACAGTCTCCAATTGCTCTCTCCTGGGAGAAGTACCAAACAATCACAATGGGCAATCTATTCCCTGTTGTTCCAGCTCACAACAGTCAGGTTACGTCCCCAAAACCTACTTGGCAAATAGTCATTAATGAACTTATCCTTCAAGAACTTATCCAATCCCTTTTTAAAACTAGCTACACTACCGCCCTTGATCACTTCCTCTGGCAGTAAATTCAACAAGTTAATTGTGCGCTGTGTGAAAAAACACTTTTGCTCATTTGTTTTAATTCTGCTACCAGTTAATTTCATGGAGTGTCCTCTTATTCTAGTACTGTTAGAGAGATAAAGAACCGCTCCCTATTTATGTGTTCCACACCACTCATGGTTTTATAAATGTCTATCATATCCCCTCTCAGTTGTCTCTTCTCCAAACTGAAGAGACCTAACCTATCAAGCCTCTCTTCATACAAGAGCCGTTCCATACCCTTTATCATTTTTGTTGCTCTTCTCTGTACCTTTTCTAGTTCTACTATGTCTTTTTTGAGATGGGGTGACCAGAACTGCACACAATACTCCAGGTGTGGCCGTACCATAGATCTATATAGAAGCATTGCAATACTTTCAGTTTTATTCTCTATTCCTTTCTGAATGATTCCTAACATTGTTTGTTTTTTTGAACACCGCTGCACACCGAGCTGAGGATTTCAATGTCTTGTCCACAATGACTCCAAGATCCTTTTCCTGAGTGGTAACACCTAATTTAGAACCCAGTATTGTATGCATATAGTTTGGGTTATTTTTTCCCCCTATGTGCATCGCTTTGCACTTGTCCACATTAAATTTGGTGATGAGATCCTGCTAGATCTCGTCACCGCAGGACCCCTTGGTTTACTGAGGGGCTGCGGTGTATGAAGCGTGTAGGCAGGAGGCTAGAGCGACGCTGGCGTCAGACTCGATCTGACTCCGACCGTCTTCTCCATAGGGCCCAATTGCTGTCCTATGTTGAGAGTGTGAGGATGGCGAGGAAGGAGTTCCTTGCTGTCCTCATAGCGTCTGCGAAGTCGCGTCCGGTGGAGCTGTTTTGGGTGGTGCGGGGGCTGGTTAGTCCGGCCTCCCTCCGCCTGGATGGGGACTTGTCCC
>QEPC01002955.1:423344-449848 GCA_003113815.1 Sphenodon punctatus | reverse complement strand
GGGTTAGGGTTGTGTTTTTTCCCCCTACCTTGTTTTATGGTTTTAATGTTGAAAGTGTTTCTCGGGGCCCTGTTTTAAAGAGTATTTAATTCTGATTGTTTTAAACTGTTTTTATATTGTTTAATGTTTTTTACTGTTGGAAGCCGCCCCGAGCTGTGTGCAGGAGGGGCGGGGTATAAATGCTTTAAATAAATTAAATAAATACATTTCTGCTAAGTTGCTGCTTATGAGCATTTCTCGCTATGTCAAGTACCAGGACTGAGATGTCGTTGAGATCTCTGTCCTGATACAAGTTCTAGGCAAGAATTTATTTATTTTTTAAAAGTTCATTGCGCATGCAAAAAATGGCTGCTGCCCTTAACAAAAATGGCACAACAGGATGAACTGAGCACCAGGATTTCCACAAGACAAAGTAATCTTGATATTTCGTTTCAGCCCTAGAAAGCAGTGAGCAAGGGGCCCTTGCATAGCAACTGATACTTAAAACAGGAAACTGGGTTGAGCTTTTAGGATGGGCAACAGCTGTAAGTGGGTAAATCAGGGCTGGGCACTATATAAACGTAGCTTGGTATGGGAGCCAGTTTCCTTTTATTCTGGTTTGTTCTCTGATTATTCATAAGTCACAAGCTACGCAAGAAACAAAGTATGTAACCCTCTAGTCAACAGTTAAAGAATAGCTCAGAACAGTTTTTATCAACCACCATACAAGAGAGGTGCACTCTTGGCCCCTGCTTCTGGCCTCACAGGGCCAATGTCCCAGTGTCACACATCATTCATGCTGCTCCTACCCACTACTGGGGATCTATACTACATAACTATATTATTTACTTATAGAGCAGCAGGTGCAGCTGTGTAGTTAAGGCATCTGCATCACTGTGTTAAAATCACAAACATTCTATGCACTATACAGTTTATTTTATTTTTATAATAAAATTTATTTTATTTATTTCATAATAAAATTTGTATGCCGCCCCCTCCTGCTAAAAGCATCTCAGGGCGGCTAACAACATATTAAAACAATTTAAAACAGTAATAATATAATTTAACACACGATTAAAACACAATCTAAGAACAACATACCCCCCACCCTAACCCAACCTACCCACCCCTCTCCCTCAGGAAAAGCATGGCGGAACAGCCAGGTCTTACATTGTCTACGGAAAGAGGGGAGGTCAGTAATTATTATTATTATAAGCATTTATATAGCGCCAGCGATGTACCTGGCACTTTACAGAGAATAAGATAGACACAGTCCCTGACCGAGAGCTTACAATCTAAACACAGGGGAGGGGAGACAGGGAAAGGGGAAACAGAGGGAGAGACAAGGGATACAACGATCATCAGGCGGACCTCCAACGGGAGGGAGTTCCACAACCGCGGTGAGGCCACAGAGAACGCCCTCCATAAGATCGACACGCAAGAAACCCGGGGGACCTCAAGGAGGGTGCCCCCGACTGACCCCAGGGGCCGATCCAGGACCCAGAGGGTGAGGCGGTCCCGCAGGTAGGCGGGTTCCAGGCCGTTCAGGGCTTTAAAGGTCAACACCAACACCTTGAATTGGGTCCGGAAGACTATAGGCAGCCAGTGCAGAGAGCGAAGTACTGGTGTAATATGCTCGTGTCGGCACGTCCCCATCAGGAGATGAGCCGCTGCATTCTGCACCAGCTGCAGCCTCCGAACCAGCACCACGGGTAGCCCCACATAGAGTGCGTTACAGTAGTCCAATCTCAAAGTAATAAAAACATGGACGATCGTGGTTAGGTCAGAGTCCGAGACATACGGCCGAAGCTGACGCATCAGATGTAATTGGCAAAATACCCCTTTCACCACAACCACCACCTGGGCATCCAGGCAGAGTTGCGGTGTCTAGGAGCACCCCCAGACTCTGAACCTGAGCTACCAGGGCAGGACAGATCCCATCAAGGATGGGAGCCACCACTCCCCCGGCCTTCATCACGACAATCACCTCTGTCTTGTCGGGATTTAACTTCAGACGGCTTGCCCTCATCCAGTCCCCCACAGCTGCCAAGCACCAGGTAAGCACCGAGACTACCGGGTCTGAGTCGGATGAAAATGAGAGATAAAGCTGGGTGTCATCAGCATACTGATGACACCGTACGCCAAACTCCCTAACAACCTCCCCCAAAGGCTGCATGTACACATTGAACAAGAGAGGGGACAAGATAGAATGCTGTGGGACTCCACACTTGAGGCCCCAGGGAAAAGATTAAAAATCTCCCAGGACCACCCTCTGGACTCTCCCAGCCAGGAAGGAGCAGAACTACTCAAGAACGGTCCAACTAATCCCTGCCCGGTCCCGCAGTCGAGTCACCAAAAACTCATGGTCAACGGTATCAAATGCAGCCCAGAGATCTAATGGGATCAACAGGGTCAAATGACCCCGGTCCAACTCACGGGAGAGGTCATCGACCAAGGCCACAAGTGCAGTCTCCGTGCCATATCCAAGGTCAAAACCTGATTGCGAGGGATCGAAAAAATTAATTCAGGTGCTCCTGCAATTGTCAAGCCACCACCCGCTAAAAGGAAGACTGGCTCAGAGCCAGTTAGAGACCGTCTTATAGCTGGCCAGGACACCAACACCCAATGATGGTTTCTTGAGCAAGGGCCACACCAGTGCCTCCTTAAGGCAGTCTGGCACCCTGCCCTCCCCCAAGGAGGCGTTGATAATCCCCGCCAGCAACGGCCCTAATGTCTTCCAGCTGGTCTTGACCACCCAGAATGGGCATAGGTCTAATTCACAATAAGTGGCTCGAACAGACCCCAGGACATCCCCCGCATCTGAGGGCGACACACTCTGAAATTAATCCCACAAAACAGGATAAGGTGGGGCTTCTACTGCCTCTGGTTCATCCACTGCTAAAAGTGTTGCGTCAAAACAGTGGTGATCTGAGCAATTTTATCTGCAAAAAAGTCCACAAACAAATCACAGCGGGCATTCGATGACTCTAAATCCAGGCGGAGGGAGGTCAGACTGACCAGCCTCCTCACCACCTGGAAAAGCTCTGCCGGGCATGATTTAGCAGACGCAATGAGGGTAGCAAAGAAAACTTTCTTTGCTGCCTGCACCGCCACAGCATAGGTACATAACCAGACTCTATGCTGCAATCAGTCAACTTCAGCACGCGAGTGACGCCACTGTCGCTCTAACCGCCACCCTTCTCGCTTCATCCACCGCAGCTCCTCGATATACCACGGGGACCTGCGTTGTCGGCGGTTTAGGAGTGGATGCCTGGCAGCCACTCGGTCAATGGCCTCCACCAACATGGAATTCCACTTGGTCACGAGGTCATCGAGTGAGCAGCCATCGAGATCAGAGGATACATCCCCTAGAGCAGTCTAGAACCTTCTAGCTTCCATAAGTCGTCGGGGGCAAATCATCCTAATTGGTTCTGCACCCTCCCCCGTGGGGGCTGACATGCACCAGGATACCTGCCCAGAGGAGATAATGATCCATCCATGACAAGGGTTCTGCTGACACCTCCCCCACTAATGGATCCCCCGCCTCAAGGCCTGTGCAGAACATCATGTCTAGGGTATGTCCCCCAATGTGTGTGGGGCCCACCATCCTCTGAGAAAAGCCCATGGTTGCCATGGCAGCCATACACTCACACTCTGCTCCTCCAAGACTGGCATCGGCATGGATATTGAAGTCCCCCAGGACTATCGCCCTGGGAAACCGCAAGGCCACCCCCGACACCAGNGGAAAGAGGGGAGGTCAGTAATTATTATTATTATAAGCATTTATATAGCGCCAGCGATGTACCTGGCACTTTACAGAGAATAAGATAGACACAGTCCCTGACCGAGAGCTTACAATCTAAACACAGGGGAGGGGAGACAGGGAAAGGGGAAACAGAGGGAGAGACAAGGGATACAACGATCATCAGGCGGACCTCCAACGGGAGGGAGTTCCACAACCGCGGTGAGGCCACAGAGAACGCCCTCCATAAGATCGACACGCAAGAAACCCGGGGGACCTCAAGGAGGGTGCCCCCGACTGACCCCAGGGGCCGATCCAGGACCCAGAGGGTGAGGCGGTCCCGCAGGTAGGCGGGTTCCAGGCCGTTCAGGGCTTTAAAGGTCAACACCAACACCTTGAATTGGGTCCGGAAGACTATAGGCAGCCAGTGCAGAGAGCGAAGTACTGGTGTAATATGCTCGTGTCGGCACGTCCCCATCAGGAGATGAGCCGCTGCATTCTGCACCAGCTGCAGCCTCCGAACCAGCACCACGGGTAGCCCCACATAGAGTGCGTTACAGTAGTCCAATCTCAAAGTAATAAAAACATGGACGATCGTGGTTAGGTCAGAGTCCGAGACATACGGCCGAAGCTGACGCATCAGATGTAATTGGCAAAATACCCCTTTCACCACAACCACCACCTGGGCATCCAGGCAGAGTTGCGGTGTCTAGGAGCACCCCCAGACTCTGAACCTGAGCTACCAGGGCAGGACAGATCCCATCAAGGATGGGAGCCACCACTCCCCCGGCCTTCATCACGACAATCACCTCTGTCTTGTCGGGATTTAACTTCAGACGGCTTGCCCTCATCCAGTCCCCCACAGCTGCCAAGCACCAGGTAAGCACCGAGACTACCGGGTCTGAGTCGGATGAAAATGAGAGATAAAGCTGGGTGTCATCAGCATACTGATGACACCGTACGCCAAACTCCCTAACAACCTCCCCCAAAGGCTGCATGTACACATTGAACAAGAGAGGGGACAAGATAGAATGCTGTGGGACTCCACACTTGAGGCCCCAGGGAAAAGATTAAAAATCTCCCAGGACCACCCTCTGGACTCTCCCAGCCAGGAAGGAGCAGAACTACTCAAGAACGGTCCAACTAATCCCTGCCCGGTCCCGCAGTCGAGTCACCAAAAACTCATGGTCAACGGTATCAAATGCAGCCCAGAGATCTAATGGGATCAACAGGGTCAAATGACCCCGGTCCAACTCACGGGAGAGGTCATCGACCAAGGCCACAAGTGCAGTCTCCGTGCCATATCCAAGGTCAAAACCTGATTGCGAGGGATCGAAAAAATTAATTCAGGTGCTCCTGCAATTGTCAAGCCACCACCCGCTAAAAGGAAGACTGGCTCAGAGCCAGTTAGAGACCGTCTTATAGCTGGCCAGGACACCAACACCCAATGATGGTTTCTTGAGCAAGGGCCACACCAGTGCCTCCTTAAGGCAGTCTGGCACCCTGCCCTCCCCCAAGGAGGCGTTGATAATCCCCGCCAGCAACGGCCCTAATGTCTTCCAGCTGGTCTTGACCACCCAGAATGGGCATAGGTCTAATTCACAATAAGTGGCTCGAACAGACCCCAGGACATCCCCCGCATCTGAGGGCGACACACTCTGAAATTAATCCCACAAAACAGGATAAGGTGGGGCTTCTACTGCCTCTGGTTCATCCACTGCTAAAAGTGTTGCGTCAAAACAGTGGTGATCTGAGCAATTTTATCTGCAAAAAAGTCCACAAACAAATCACAGCGGGCATTCGATGACTCTAAATCCAGGCGGAGGGAGGTCAGACTGACCAGCCTCCTCACCACCTGGAAAAGCTCTGCCGGGCATGATTTAGCAGACGCAATGAGGGTAGCAAAGAAAACTTTCTTTGCTGCCTGCACCGCCACAGCATAGGTACATAACCAGACTCTATGCTGCAATCAGTCAACTTCAGCACGCGAGTGACGCCACTGTCGCTCTAACCGCCACCCTTCTCGCTTCATCCACCGCAGCTCCTCGATATACCACGGGGACCTGCGTTGTCGGCGGTTTAGGAGTGGATGCCTGGCAGCCACTCGGTCAATGGCCTCCACCAACATGGAATTCCACTTGGTCACGAGGTCATCGAGTGAGCAGCCATCGAGATCAGAGGATACATCCCCTAGAGCAGTCTAGAACCTTCTAGCTTCCATAAGTCGTCGGGGGCAAATCATCCTAATTGGTTCTGCACCCTCCCCCGTGGGGGCTGACATGCACCAGGATACCTGCCCAGAGGAGATAATGATCCATCCATGACAAGGGTTCTGCTGACACCTCCCCCACTAAAGGATCCCCCGCCTCAAGGCCTGTGCAGAACATCATGTCTAGGGTATGTCCCCCAAAATGTGTAGGAAAAAAAAACATCTGAGAAAAGCCCATGGTTGCCATGGCAGCCATACACTCACACTCTGCTCCTCCAAGACTGGCATCGGCATGGATATTGAAGTCCCCCAGGACTATCGTCCTGGGAAACCGCAAGGCCACCCCCGACACCAGCTCAGTCAGTGCGGATAGGGAAGCTGCCATACAGGTGAGTGTATATCAGCAGTATCCCTAATCTGTCTCCGGCCAAATCCAACACCAAATGCAGGCCCTCTATCCCCATGATGGTTTGCAGAGGAAGTCTCCTCACAGACAATGTATCCTTAAAATTGGGATGCTTTCACCAATCACTGTGAAATTTGGTAGGAAGGATTACTTGGTTAAGGGGTAGAATCTGCCCAAATGTCACGCAAATCAGATGAAAAACAAGTAAGTTACCAATGTTTGAATTTTGGAAGCAGAATGACACTGTCTCCCCTATGCAACCTTTGTTGCTGATGGAGACTTTGTTCTGGGAACAGTATTAAGAAATCTAGCAGTGCATGAAAATTCAAGTGTAGCCTGAATGGATTTTTTAAATTTTAGTTTATGAAAAACTGTTGCATAGTTCTGAAGTGCCCATTTTGGCAAATGGGGAGAGTAAAAAAAGTGGCTTCGCTGTCTTTTTCACTAACATTCTATTGAATGTTGGTGCTACTATTGAACGGACCCGAGTGAAATCTATTACAGGCAATTGTACAGCATTTTATTCCAGACATTTAATTGCACCCTATTGTTGTACAGATGCCAGGGGGAGTTTAGTCTTGTACAGACACCAAGCAAACTTCCCACCAGATGTACTGGCAAGGCACAAGGAATGCTGATTGGAAACAGTAGAGACAACAGGAATACCAACTGGAAGTAATGGGGTTTGGGGAATGCCAGAAGCCCTTAGTGGGCAGTTAACAAATACAATGGCAGATGCTTAACTGAAACAAAGAGAGTGGGGGTAGATCAGAAGATGAAGAATTATTGGCGGGGCTGGGTTGAATGATGGATACGAGACCACGGGGAGCAGCTGGAATGACACAGAGCTGGGTGGAATGATGGGAAGGAGGGTGGCTGAAATGATGGTGAGCTGGATAGAATGATAGGCACAAGGACAGGCTGTAATGAGGGGAAGTTGGGTGGAATGCATTGAGGAGTTGTACATGAGTTGCATAGAATTCCTTCAGACACTAACTGAGACCATTTTCAGACCTCCCCTCTCCCCCACATGCATATTCTGGCTGGGGGGGGGCGGAATGCGCAGCCAGGATGTGTGTGGGGATTGGCTGGTCAAAGTCCCCCCATGCAGCTTTGCCGACAGAGATGCGCAGGGATGCAGAGGAGGAAATTGAGCTCTGCATCCCTGCGCGTGTGTACCGGCAAAGCCACATGGGGAGGACTTTCAGACCGGCCAATCCCCGCGAATATCCTGGCTGTGCATTTCTACACCCTCCACCCCCCGCAGCCAGAATATGCGTGGGGGGACAGGGGGGAGGTCTGAAAGTAGCCTCAGAAAGCTCAGAACTGCAAGGGAAACATTCTGATGAGGAGGATCTTTACAACAATATCCCCCCTCCAGTCCCCCCTCTCCCTGCTGGAGAAATTGCTGAGGTTGTCAGTTTCACCAGCAGGATTTTTTCACACCTGGCTGAATGGGAAACTCACTGGCTGGCTGCTTGGCTGCTAATCAAACTTAGGTTGGTACTGCAGCAGCAGAGAGAATTTAGTGTATTCCCCTTTCAAAAAACATGAACATTCTTAGATCAAAACCCCTTCGTTTTAAGAGAGGAGTTAAGGCTCTTACAAATTCAGCCATTCTCCCAAAAGCATGGAAATTGTAAGTTAAGGCTTGTGTGTCATATAAGCAGTAAAGACATTGTACAGTCTCTCATACTGTGCTCGCTTACAACTCAGGCTCCATGAACCCACACTGTGCCTTGGTTTTTCAGCCCCAAACTTATTCCTCTGCAGGTTAGGGACAACACTGAAACTGGGAACAGCAAGCTCTCCTCCCTGTCCCAATATTATGTGGGCCTTCACTCTGTCTGCAAGTACTTCTGGGTGTTTCTATGCATTCTCAACACTCTTGCTACAGGCATGGTGAGAGACATGTGAAATTCTGTAATGGGTTCTTGCACTTGTGTCTCTCTGCTCCTGTAGCAAAAGAAGGAGTGGTCCACCCCTTGGGACATTGGGGGCAGTGCCTCCCAACCCCAACTCCTCAGAGCACAGCTCTGCTGAAATAATTTAAAGACCCAGGCAGGCAAGGTTGCTTCCTTGTATGGAGCCATCCTGAAGAACCAGAAGGGGTGGGGTGGGGGTGGGCAGATTGGGGGGGGGGGGGGGGGGGGGGGAGTGTTGAGACTGTGCCCTTGGCCTGCCCCACCCCCATCTGCACTGGACTTCGTTCTTCTGCTTGTTGCTTCTTGTAGAACTCTTATTTTTTTAAAAATCAGGTTGGCCCTACCTACATTGGCCCAGCCCCACCCTCAGCCCTGCGTTCTATTTCACCAGCCTTAGAACCCACCAGCTGCCACTGATTAAAAGCACCCAAAGATGACTCCAGTGTTATGACAATGGAGACAAATAGGCTTGAGTCAAGGAGGGAGATAAAGTGTTATTTTTGTCTATACTTTTGTTCACGTCAGACATTACCTGGAGGAATCATTGCCTACATAAAGGGTTAACGTGCTAAAGAGTGTGTTTTAAACACATTCGATTAAAATCCCCATGTAAACAAGCTAACACATCTTTACAGGTCAGTTAATCAAGATCAATCGTATACCTTGGCTAGCTAACATGCTAGTCTGTTTATAGAAGGATAATTCCATGCGTAAAACATGTCCTTTGTCAAAAGACAATGGGAGAACAGAATAGACTTGATAAAAGTGGTTGAGAAGAGAAAACTCAAAGAAAAGGCAAAAAGGTGGAATAAGGATAACAAAGATATCACTATACTACCTTGTCTCTATTGCCTATGTTTGGACCAACACGGCGACCCTACTTTCTCTACACAAAGTCTCCAGAGACAGAGTGGGATGATCAGAGGTAATATCCTGAGAAGAAAAAGCCCAAGATGCCTGAAAAGCTATGTAGGTAGTTCATATTCAAGACTGGAATCAAGAAAAATGTGAAAAACAACTTTGGGCAACAAAAAGGTTAATTACGTTGACATCAACTTGAGTCAAGGATATTGTTGTACAAGAAACGACTGAATAAATAGCGGGGTGGGGGGGACTACTTCTCAAGTAATACAGTAAAAGGGGAGGTTAGAGAAAGGGTAACAGGTAGAGTATCAAGGTCATGGAGTGGCCAAAGATACATCTCTGTCTTTCATACAAAAAGGCTGCCATGTGGCACTGTACTATTTGCAATTTTCCTGCTGTGCATATTGTACTCTTATTGAATTTAATCCTCAGGGGAGGGGAAAGTCAGCTTCTGCCAGTAAGTCTCTGATGCTGCCAATTTTACAGGTCACAAACCTGTGGTGCCCTTCCTGAATGGCTACTCTGTGCAGACTTTGCCATGGTTGAACACTAAAAGGAGCAGAGTGTGAAAGGGGTTAGAAAGGGTTAAACTTCCTAGGACTGAAACAGAACAATCGAGTTAAATCAAGTGAAGAGAAAATCTCTGTTAGCCAGTAGGAGACCTAAAGAAAAAGAGGAGCCAGTGTTCCAATAGAAAGTTAAATCTACCTCGCTTCCTGCACACAAGAGAATTCATTTGTCACAGAGTTGAATCTAATAAAGCTCATTTGAAAAATTTGGGGGGGGGAGAGTCAAGATTTAAAATACACACACATATGCCCCTCCTCACTCCTCAGGGGGACACACAAAAATGTGCTGCCTTCCAGTAAGAGCAACACAGCCTGCTTAGACAGGACAATCCTCAGTTATCTTCAGTTCTTTCATGGCTCCCTTCTACTGCTGCAAATTAGATTTCCCTTCCTATTACAAACATGCAATCGGCCATTAACAGAGCAATTTAGTTAGGATGCTCTAGCCAGTAAAATCAAATTGCCAAGGGGCATTTCATTATTTTGCTTACTACTGAAGGACATTTCTGGGTGTTTGAGTTCTACTTTACAGTGGGAAAAAACAAGATGAAGAAGTGAGGCACAAGCGCCTCAGATTAACATATGGATGTGATTTTACACTGTCCGTATTAATTATTAATATATGATTCACTTCTATACAGCACACTTTTTCCAGAATGGAAGGCTGTAATGAAGTTGTTGTGCTGCATAATGGGGGTGTCACCCTCTTTATGCATCTCTACTTCAGCTTAACTCATGCTGAAGCCAAGCAATTGTGCCATGCACTGGCTTTGAAGGACTATGGCATGGCTAGGGTGAAAGCAAGGAAAGTTCTCCTCTCCAGTACCATAACATCTGCAAAGTCTTGTTCAGCTAAGCTGTCCTGGGCAGTGAACGGCCTGGTAAATCCAGGCTGCCTCCGCCCAGTGGCTGAGTCATCATCTGCTGCTCACTGAAGAATTTATCATTCACTTGGCAAACATTTCTTTTTTAAATCAATCACTCATATTTATTTATTTATTTGACAGAATTTGTACCCTGCTCTTCCCGCCGAAGGCAGCCCAGAGTGGCTAACAGAAATAACAAAAATATAAATATAATATAAAACCATCTAAAGACACTTTAAAACATAATAATCATGATCAAAACAGGGGAAAGACAAATTCACCCCAACTTGGGGGCCAGGCCACAAGTTTGATGGCAGAGTCAGAGTTTGGGGCTGTAGAGGCTCAGCCTTGTCCTGTTTGTTTGGATCAGTTATAGTTGGTGTCGCCCATCGATGCAGGGGATGTCCTTGGGCAATGCTGGCAACCAGTTGTAAATTGGATCCATGCCTGTCCTGGTTGGTGAAAGCCAGCTGGGATAAGCTGGGGCCTCTGCTGTCTGGGGTTGTCAATGCCTCCCTACAGGGCATGGTACTAGATGCCCTTTAAATGGTAATTGTCCAGCCCCTGCTCAAAAAACCATTGCTTGACGCTATCAGATTCCTGGATCCATGTCAGTCCGGCTTTCATCCTGGGTATAGTACTGAGACCGCGCTTGCGGTCTTGGTCGACGATGTATGATGAAAGATCAGCAGTGAAAACTGTACCCTGCTAATTCTGATAGACCTATCGGATGCCTTTGATACGGTTCATCATGAGGTGTTGATGACATGACTATGAAGCCTGGCAGGGGTCCACGGGATGGCTACTGAGTGGTTACACTCATTCCTATTGCGGAGGTTCCAGCGGGTGGTGATGGGCAATTGTTAGTCATCTTCCCGCTGCCTCGCCTGTTGGGTCCCGCCTTATCTACACTGAGCTTTTTTGATTGGCAGTTATCATGAAATAAGTCCAAAATTGGTAGCTTCGCCCCATTGGCTCCTCAGCCAAGCACATCAAACGTCTGAACCTGTGGTTCCTCTCATACTGAGCAGGTTTACTATTGCAACACCACCATTGTGAGACAGGTTAGTTTTACCCTACAGATGATGTGTTGCAATAGTAATCCTGCTCAGTAAAAGAGGAACCACAGATTCAGACATTTGGGTTACCATGAAAGGGGCAAAGCCAACCCTCAACCCATGATTTTCAAAAGTGGGTGGTAAAAGAACTAAGTTGAAAGAGACCCAACCTGCCAGTGATGAACCTGCTGTGGACCTCACAGCAGCTGCTGCCTGGCTGGAGATGGAGAAGTAATGGCCTGGTATGGTGGAAAAAAGAGGTTAATAATGGTGAGCAAGCGCGAGGGACCACTGAAGAAACGGATGGTGGTAGGCAGCAGATTCTGGAGAAGGGGACTTTAATAGGTGCACATGGGACATGAATGTACGAAGTGGGGGCTCACAAAAAAAGTCTGGGAACCCCTGTCACAGAGCCTTTCCTCCTACTGTATAGTAATAGTAGTACCGAGCTTTGCTTGTATCAAGAATTTTTCAAAAGCAACATTCCCAACACTGCAAATACAAGCTTACCACCACCAGTACAACAATAGGCGCCCTGATGTAGACAACTCACCAGCTGTTGACATCATTTTCAGCAATATGTCATCTAATCCTGCTAGAAACAAGTCTATCTGAAAATTATGTTAGCTGTTCATCAGCTGTTTACACGAAGGCTCCATTACTAGAACCAGCAAATGTAAACCTGCGTTAGTAATGACGAGAAAGGTTTGAAAACCTTCCGAGCTCAGGCAAAACCCAAAAGTAAACTGTGAGAAAGACAAACTCATCAATACCCAGGCCTTCTAATAAGTATATATAATCAGATGTGTAATACAGTAAACAATAGTCATATGGGGAGCCAGCTGGAATCAGTTCACTACACTTTATCCACCCCACACACATGCACCAGAATTGGAATCTGAGCCAACTAGACAGGAGATGCTGTAGTTCTGACGACATAAAGGAAAAACCCTAAATTCACTTTATTTGCTCATACCTGGTATGCCTTAAGGCCTGCTAAGTTCATTACACACTTGGAGTTCAGGGTTTGGGAGGCTTCATCTTGTCCTGCTTATTTGGATCATTTCAATTGGTGTCACCCACCAATTCAGAGTGGGTGCTTAGAGTGATGCAGGAAACCAGTTGTAAGTTAGACCCATGCCCATTCTAACTGGGGAAAGCCAGAAAGAATATACTGAGGACACTGCTTGTTGGGGTTGTCAACACCTCCCCTTCAGAAGGATAGGTTACCAGATGCCCATAAATACATGGCTGTCTGGCTCCTGCTTAAGAAACTAACTCTTTGTTGATTCCCTGGCTACTTATCCCATCTCCTTTTTTTTTAGGAAAGGTTATTGAACAGACAGTCACATTATATCTTCAGAGAGATTGTGTGGTTGCCATGTTGGTCCCAAGTGTCGGAGAGGGAAGCAAAGTGGCTTGAATGTTATCTGTTATTGGATAAACTGCTGTTGATGCAAATACGCAAGCTTTCGGGCCACACAATCTGGGCTGAAAACATGCTTATTTCCACCAACAGCAGTTGGTCCAATAAAAAATATTCAAACCACTTTGCTTCCCATTATATCTTCAGGCATATCTGGATGCTATCGAATTTATGGACCCTTCCCTCAGGCTTTTGCTTGGGGTAAAATACCGAGACTGTTCTTGTGGCCCTCATGAACAATCTACACCTGGAGATCCACTGGGGAAACTGTACCCTGTTGATCTTATTAGACCTTTTGGAGACCTTTGATACTTTGACCATGAGATATTGAGGAGACTGAGTGACCTGGTGGGTGTCTGTGGGACTGAATTTTGATTGGTTTCACTTGTTCCTGGCAGGGAGGTCACAGAAGATATGGGTGGCTGCTCAACAACTCCTTAGGGTTGGTAAAAGCACATTACACCAGTGCTTCAGAATCTTCACTGGCTTCCAATAGCTTTCCAAGCACAACTTAAGGTGCTATTGACCTTTAAAGCTCTAACACCTTGCGCCCTTCACTCCTGAAAGGCCATCTCCCCTCCTATAATGCATCACAATCCTTAAGTGGAGAATGACTTCTCATTGGTTTCATCAGTGCGCCAAGTTCATATGGCAAAAGCACATAGAAAGCATTCTTGGTGGCTGCTCCACAACTTACGAACTACC
The DNA here is from genome assembly GCA_003113815.1 of Sphenodon punctatus. NCBI lineage: Eukaryota > Metazoa > Chordata > Lepidosauria > Sphenodontia > Sphenodontidae > Sphenodon > Sphenodon punctatus. The sequence goes on along the minus strand of QEPC01002955.1, from coordinate 436,099 downwards.
TTCCCCCAGGTAGTTCGTCAAAGCCCATGTCTCAGTGTTTTTTGGAAGCAATGCAGCACTTTTCTATTTAGTCAGCCATTTTAACAGGTGGGAATAAGTCCTTAAGAAGCAAGTTTGTATGTGGTCATTTTATATTGTAAATTTATTGTTTAATATCTTTTCTGTGTTTTTACCCACCCTACACTCTTGTGATACGAAGGGTTTATTTATCTATAAAAATAAATAAATAAATGTTTTCTACTACAAATTGAACAGATATTGGAGATAAAAAATATATCTCGAGTCTTCTTTGTCTACCACATTGGTCAGCATAGGATGCGTTAGTTATAAATTATACTTCTAATTTACCAGTGACTTACTAGAAAGACCAATATGAAAAATGAAATTCCTGGTCTAGATATATACAGCTTCCTAGCAGGAAGCCCAGCATTCACGTCACAAGCATCTTAAGGGCACACTGATCTTTTAATCCATTGTTGCACCTCTTATTCCTCCACCAATCATTTATATCTGCATTAAAGCAGCAGTTGTAAGTCTTTTAGCTAGCAAGCGTTCAATAATTCTTACACTTTTCTTTCAGTTTTCCTGCTTTTTAAAATAAATATTTTTGGGTCACATTTTTATTTTCCAAATGTATTAAGTCTGCTTTTTTTTCAAGCAGAACTTATTACATTATTGTCTGCCCTTTCTTCCTCCACCTTTTGGCTAATCTTCCTAACCATTTTGCATTGGATCTCTATCTTTGCTGCTGTTCCAACACCACCTAATTTAGTATTATGTCAGAATGCAATAAACATTAAAACAGTATTTAACATTTAGCTTCTAGTTCCAATGCCAAACACGGGGTGGCAAGCTTTTCTCATCTATGGCTTGATGTGGTCCTTCTGCCCCAGTTTCATTTCTGGCAAGTCAAAAACTATTGTCATCTCCATTGGGTGCCTAACAGAACACAAATCAATTCAGTTCCCATTTCTTTGCTACCTTAGATAGTACACCAACAACAATGATCTCGCCCTTGTTGAGCCTGGATTATCAGGTTGCGGAGGTGGTCAGGAGCGCTTATCACAAATTCCATCTGGTGAGGAGACTGTGGCCCTTTTTTCCAATTTTTAAATGAGATTTTACTGTATTTTTATTGTATTTAGTGTGTTTTTATTACTGTAAGCCACCCTGAACTAGGGGGAGGGGAAGGGTATACATTTTAAAAAATAATAATATATAAAGATGTAATATAGAGAAAAAGATCTCACATCACATACTAACACTAACTCACTCCCTCAAAATAATTAATTTTTAAAAGGACATTTGGGGGCCTAAGACATAGTAACTAGTTAAAAGGTATTACACTTTGATATCAGCTGTACTGTAAGTCTCTGTCCTCTTCTGATGGGGGAAAACAGATCTGCTTTTGTGTATGTGAATTCCTAAATCTGGCTGACTTAGTGGTGTTTTTTCTTTCACTCACCAAGGAGACTGTGTTTCTTGCGTTAAAGATCATGAGTTTCATTCCCCAGAGGCATGTCTGAGCAGTGAGCTCACAATCACATTGTCAGAACATATGCAGCCATGGATTATTATTACATCACCTTTTTAAAAAATAAATAAATAAATAAATAAATAGAAGAAAATGTTTTATAGGACACTATAAATATAGTGCGTGTAAAAATAATCGCAGGCTAATAACCTGACAGTTATCTATGAAAAAATGTAAACAATTTAAAAGGAAATACATAGGGCCAGGGACTGTATTCACTACGTTTTCCGCAGGAAAACACAGCTAACACAGGTTCCTGCTCTAGGGCCTCTCTCTCTGTCTGACTGAACTTCCTCAGTATTCCTGAAAAATGCACAAAGTCACAAACATCACTGTGGCACATGGGCTGGTCCATGGAATCTGACAACATCACTCCCTCTTCCTTCCTGGACTTCTAAACCTCACTGGTGTCCCCTTGCGCACATCTCCATGGTAACCACACCCTCCTCCTGCTTCTTTAATGGTCTCAAAGGGCAAGGATACAAAACTTCCCGTTCTCCTCAAAAATTATGTTTTCAACAAGAACCAGAGCTGAAGATATGAAGTCTTATAATTCAGGAAACTCAGTTTAACGTCCCTCGGCTATCAAAGATAGTTTTAGGTCTCCCTCCTCCCATTTATTCTCCTCAGAATTCAGATGAAATGGGAGTGTCCATGAAATGTAAGAAGTGGGACAGACAAAAGTACCAGCCCTTGACAAAAATGGTAGAAAATTGCATGGGTTGAAAAGTACACAGAAACACTGCATACTGACTTCCACGTGTCACTCAGTTCTCAACATGTTTAGGGTTTAAATGTGCATGTGGAAGATGAAATTAAAAGGATAAAGATGAAAATAAAAGGATTTATAATTTATTTATTTAAAGAAATCTTATTCTGCACTTTTCCCTACCCGAAATTGTGTATACTTTCCTAAGCAGTGCATGAAAGTAAGTCCTGTGTTGGTCTCCCTGCGGCAAGCATATCCTGCTAAGAAATGGTACCTACCACACACACACACACACACACACACACACACACACACACACGCTGCTAATACCACAGCAGTGAGACTGCCATGTATTTTCCCCATACAAGAGGCCACACAAAGACCCTAGGTTTCCAATGCAGCCATATGTTTCCTGTTCAGAAACAGAAAGCACTGCCTTGAAGTATTAATGAAATCTTCTAGAGCTGAATACACCCAGTAATATAGTTCTGTGACTCAGTCGTATGTTGCAGAAGACACAGAATCAATTTTAACTTGACTCCAAACAGGTCACAGGCTTCCAGAACTGAAAGAGTAGATTAAAAAACAAAACACACCCAAGAGAGGGTACCAGCACAGGGATGCTTTGCTGTTTAACAAGATAATAAAAAGACGTGAAGGGAAAGTGATTAATAAGAAACAGCCTCCTACTCGGACCAGAATTTCAATAATTTGGAGCATTAACCAGGCAAACATACAAGACACGCATAGTATCCAAAGAGCCATTTAGTAAGAAAGCCATACAGTCTTTCCACTACCAGCAAAGCAATACTCAAATCAAAGAAAACTCGCTTATGTTTTATGGCCCCAGACTCCCCAGCACAGGCTTCTGGCCCAAAAGAAGGTGTGTTCTATCTCGCAAGTGTCCTAATCAACCCTGTCATTTATGGTGTGTTCCTATATTCCCAGTTTGTCATGCCAATTTCTGCACACACAAACAGACAATAAATTAAGGAAGAACATTTAAAGGACACCATTTGAAAAAAGTGTTTAAAATTGTTTCAGACTTGAGGCTTGCCTCTTAACTTCTGTTTTATTTTTGTTTCATTTATTATTATTATTTTTTTTTAAAAACACCACTTTTTTCCAACCCCGTTTTTACTGTGGGAATCCCACATATAAAGAAAACTAAGGCCGTGCTCATATGAACATATGCCCTAGGGATGACCACCCTCTACTTCACTTTAGTCCATAGCGTTCACATGGTGTTTTCAATCTGCAGTATTTTACTTTGCAGAAATAACTTTGGTTCAAATTATTCATAGTTTTAGCATTCCTGCATAGCTAACAGAGTTTGTACTCTCTGCACAGGACTGGGATTTTACTTTTGATTTACAGAGGGGTTGTGTTACTCCAAACCAAATCCAATTTTAAACCAAAACATGCTGTGTATACATTCCTGATTCTATACTAGGGTAGAGGGGACTAATCAGAGTTAACTCTGTGATGGAATGAAGGCCTAAACTGAAAGTGCTTCTTTAAAACCCTTGTGTCTTCTCTGTTGGGGTGGATTCTGACCCCAGATGCACTTCTCTTGCAAAAACTTGCAAGTTAATGGCTCTCCAACTTTGCCCTTTTTGTCACCCTATAATATTTTGGTTTTGTTGCCGTATTTTAAGTTTGTTACAACCAATTGGTTGAGTCAATAAATGTACTACTACTACTACATTGTCACCTGCACACAGGTACACAATATCCCCAAAGAAGGTTGGTTACCATTAACCATTTTTATACGTGACCAAAAAAGCCCTGGAGTAGAAACATACCCCAATTCATTTTACCATGGGGTAGATTTATATCCCGGCCTGGGGTAGAATTTACCCCATCACATTTCAGGTTACTTACACATTCAAGCCAAAGGACTGGGGTAAAAATCTACCCCAAGACACAAAAATCATCATTTAATCCGTAACAGGAGACAAGGGTTAAACTGAGCATTCACAGCCAATAAGCTATTTACGCATGAAGAACAAAGAACAATTTTACAGAGAATGGTGAACAACAGTAGAATGGATTTCCACAGCTAAGTGAAGGAGCCATGTAGCATTCCTGCATTTTATCCAAGGTTGGATGTCTATAGGGGATTTAGTAAGTTATGTGAATTTGGGTTCTTTCTCCCTCACCAGTTCAGCTATGGGAATTTTTGCCCTACAAAACAGAAATAAGAGACTTTCAAACATTTGTAAAAAAAATTTAAAGCCACTTCATATTTTAAAACATTTTTTTAAAGGTATATAGGCTAGAGATGGCAATGTTTTTTTAACCTTTCTGGACAATAGGGGCCCCTATGGTCTCGTTCTAGTGACCTATGCATACAATATACCACTATGAATCCACTTTGGAATCCTGTGTCTAGTGTAAACAGTGCAAACAATTTATATTGAAAAACACATGAGCCATTATTGCAGGGGTTGGGTTTTTTCTGGAAATAGCAGCTTAGAACTGCAAGTCACAATATTTACTCCCAGTCCTATTGACTAGGAAATATGAAATACATTAAATGGCCTACTCAACCTTTATAACAAGGGTGAGAAACTTCAGGCCTAGGGGCCAAATTCAGTCTGCGGCAAGTTTTTATGTGGCCCTTTTCCAGTTCCTGGATCTGGTCCTTGGATCCAGTTCCTACCTCCAACCACTGAAAAAAATGAGATCAGGGTAAAGGAGCAGAGATGAGGGCATGCACACAAGGATATGGGACAGATCCATGGCATAAATCCATGATCTGAGTTCTCCTTTTCTTGCATGCACCCTCAACCCTGCAACTTCTATGCAGCCCTCAGAGCTTGTACTAATTTTCCAAGTGGCTCCCCAGAAGGAAAAGGTTACCCACCCCTGCTTTATAATCTAATGCTAGAGCCACATTTTGGTATCGGAACAAGACAGAGTTGCTGATGTGTACTTGTTAGAATATGATACACTCAGGGCTTGAAAAGGGTAAGTTACTTACCTGTAATGTTTGTTCTTTGAGATAGGCCTCTCCACATACACACTGAAGGTAGTTGGTTGCCCTCTGGCACCAAGACCAGGCAGATTCTCCAAGCAGGTTCCAGATGGGGAGCGGAATGATGACATCATCGGGGCTCTATAAATACTACTCCAGTCCCCGTTCCTCTAGTCCATTCTCCCAAGGCAGAGAATTAAAAAGTCAAGGAAAACTCTTTCGAGGGGAGGACAGGAGGGTGGTATGCACGCGCAGAGGCCTGTCTCAAAGAACAAATATTACAAGTAACTTACCCTTCTTCAGGGGCCTCTGCATACACACACTAAAGGTAGACTAGCAAGCAATCCCACGGAGGAGGGAAAGCATTAAAATAAGGATTGCAAAACAGAACGACAAAACTGAGCACCTGCCATGGCAGCTAGATCAACTGCGTAATGTTTAATGAATGTGTGAACTGACGTCCATGTGGCCGCTTTACAGATTTCCAATAGGGAAATGTGTTGGAATGCAGCTACAGAAGTAGCTACTGCTCTAAGAGAGAGTGTACTCTAAACCCTTCAGGGACTGATTTAGAAGTAAGGTCATAGAATAGTGGGACACATTTCTTTATCCACTTGGAACGGGTCTGTTTAGTAACCCTCTGATCCATGGTTCTCAGAGAGACCGAAACAAAGAGGGATTAAAATTTCTTGATAGATTTTGTTCTCTCTAGACAGAACAATGTTGTCCTGAAATGTAACATATGATGGGCCACTGCTCCTGGGGAATCATGGGGTTTTGGAAAGAACACTAGTAGTCTGATTTAAATGAAATTCTGACAGGACTTTAGGTAGAAACAATGGATGAGGATGAAGAACTACCTTATCTTTATGAATTAATAAGTAGTGGGCCTTGCAAAACAGTGCATTACATCTCACCAATTCATCTAGCTGATGTTAAGGCTATTAGGAGCAAATATTTCAAAGTTACCATTTCTAGATTAGCAGTTGCCATAGGCTCAAATGGAGGTCTCATCAGACTTTAAAGTACCATGTGTGAGGCAGTTTTTTTTATTGATGGAAATTTATTCATAGCCCCTTCGACCAAACAACAGTTTCTTGTCAACTTGGACATGAAAGGCGGAGATTGCTGACATGTAAACATTCACAGAGAGCAGTGCTAAACCAAAACTTAAACAACTGAAACAAATATCATAACACTATAGAAACTAGAGAGAATATAGGGTCAACTCTAAACTCATTTGCCCAGTTAACAAAATGTGCAATTTCTTCACAAAAGTTGACCTAGTGGAGGGTTTCTATTTGGCAGAAGAAGGCCTCTTAGGTCATCAGGAAATTGTCTCTTTTGGTGATGTAATAAGAGATTCTCCATGCTGTGAGATGGAGCAAGTCTAGATCTTGGTGCCATATATGCCCCGAGTCCCTGGAAATAAGATCTGGAACTGATGGAAGTAGCCAGAATGGCTCTATGAGATTCTCTACGAGATTGGGGAACCAAAACTGTCTCAGCCAGTTGGGGACAATCAGGATCAAGTCTGCCTTCTCTTGTCTCGCTTTGAGCAAAACCTTGTGGACAAGGGGAAGAAGGAGAAAAACATATAATAGGCTCTGGGGCCAGGGGTGAGCCAGAGCATCTCTTGATGATGTCTTGCCAATTCACCCCCTGGAAACCAAGTATTTCCTGTTGCTGAACCAAGCAAAGAGGTTTGCTACTGGTTTTCCCCATTTCTGAACTAAGGTCTGACAAACCGAATCTCACTAGTGGAAATGAGTGATCTCTCTGCTCAAGAGATCCACTCTGATTCTGGACGATGGTGGATTACTATTGGTGTCACCCTGTTCACGATGCACCACTCCCACAGCTTTAATGCTTCTGATGTTACCTGTTGGGATCTGGACCGCCCTTGGCAATTTGTAGAATACATTGTGGTTATATTGTCTGTCTGAATTTGGACCATATGACCTTGAATTTGTCTGCCAAATGCCCTGGGGGCAAATGTCACTGCATGGAGTTCTAGGATGCTTATATGTAGTAAGGAATCTGATGACTTCCAGAACCCACTTGTGGTGAGTTTTTCTAGGTGGCTGCCCCAGCAAAGCTTGGAGGTGTCTATTGTAACCATCAGTGACGGGGGTTGCTGCCTGAAGAGGATGTCAGCACATACCTTCTTTTTGTCTGCCCACTAAAGGAGGCTCTGGAGAATGTAAAAAGGGGGAGGGGTGGAGATGGTAATACAATTGTTGTGGAACACCTCTGGTGCAGATGCAGTCAGGCGAATGATGTTACATGCCATCAGGCATAGAAGTCTAGAAAAATAGTAAGGTTGACTTGGGGACCCAATTATAGTATTTACTAGCTGCTGAATGGCTTCCCACCTATCAAGTGGGGCAAATGCCCTAGCACGGTTAGTATCTAGTAGGGCCCCAATAAATGTAAGGGATGATATTGGGGTGAGGGAAGATTTCCCCCCCCTAATATGGCCAGTCTGTGAAAGGTATGGTAGACAAACTAACCATGGTCCTGGAATGCCTGTGATGATGGTGCGCTGAGAAAACAATCAAGAGGTGCGGGCAGCAAAGAAGGGGTTCTTTGCAGCCCTCACAGCATCTGTGAAGTCGTTTTTACGGGGGTAAGAGGGCTGGTTGGTCCGGCCTCCCTCTGCCTGGAACTGGAATTTTCCAGTGCCTGCTGTGACATTTTTGTTGATTACTTCGTGGATAAAATCGCTCTGATTCACCATGACTTCAACGCCATGCTTAATACAATAGGGAAACCAGAGGTTATGAAAACTCCGTCCTGTTCCATTTCATGGGATCAGTTTCAGTGGGTACAGACCGCTAATGTGGGGAATGTTCTTGGGGCGGTCAGAGCCACCTCTTGTGAACTGGACCCATGCCTATCCTGGCTGGTTAAGGCCAGCCAGGAGATACTGGGGCCATTGCTGGTGGGGGTGGTCAATGCCTCCCTTAGGGAGGTCAGAGTGCCAGGCTGCCTCAAAGAGGCGGTATTGCGGCCTCTGCTCAAGAAACCATCGCTTGACATTGACTCCCTAGCCAATTATCGGCCAGACTCTAACCCTCCCTTTTTAGGGAAGGTTATCGAGCAGGTTGTGGCTCAGCAGCCGCAGAAGCATCTGGACTGCATCAGCTTCCTAGATCCCTCGCAGTCCGGCTTTCATCCAGGTTATGGCACCAAGACTGCACTTGTGGCCTTGGTCGATGACCTCTGTCATGAATCGGATCAGGGTCCATCGACCCTGTTGATTATACTACATCTGTCAGCTGCCTTTGATACCGTCGATCACGAGATGTTGGTGATCCGCCTGTGGGACCAAGCAAGGGTGGGTAGTTGTTCTTGAATGGTTCCGCTTTTTCCTGGCCAGGAAAACTCAGTGAGTGGTGCTGGGGAACTGTTCTTCATCTCCCTGCAACCTCTCGCGTGGAGCCCCACAGGGTTCCCCTTTGTCCCCTCTCCTGTTCAACGTGTATATGCAGCTGCTGGACGAGGTTGTGAGAGGGTCTGATGTTCGGTGTCATCAATGTACTGATGACACCCAACTCTCTCTTTTTCACTAGACCCAGGACCGGCAGTCTCAATGCTTACTCGATTTCTGGCAGCTGTGGCGGACTGGATAAGAGGGAGCCGTCTGAAGCTGAATCTCAACAAGACAGAGGTAATGCTAGTGGGGGGTTGGCGTCCCCCGTCATTGATGGAGTTCACCCTCCACTGGTCCCTCAGGTTCGTAGTCTGGGAGTGCTCCTGGACTCTCAGTTCCGCCTAGATGCTCAGGTGGGCGCTGTGGCAAGAAGCGCGTTCTGCTAGGTACATCTGGTCCGACAGCTTTGGCCATACATCTCAGACTCTGACCTGGCCACTATCATCCATGCTTTCATTACCTTGAGACTGGACTATTGTAATGCACTCTACATGGGGCTACCCATGGTGATGGCTCGGAGACTGGAGCTGGTGCAGAACGCAGCGGCCCACCGTGAGCACATTACACCAGTGCTCCATTCTCTGCACTGGCTGCCTATAGTCTTCCGGGCCCGATTCAAGGTGTTGGTGCTTACCTATAAAGCCCTACACGGCCTGGGCCCAACTTATCTGCAGGACCGTTTCACTTCCCGGGCTTCGGATCTACCCCTGCGGTCAGCCAGGGGCACCTTTCTCGAAGTCCTCCAAGTATCTCAGGAGTGACTATGGAGAGGACGTTCTCAGTGGCCACACCTAGACTGTGGAATTCCCTCCCGGCAGAGGCCTGTGTGGCTCCAGATCTCTCCTCCTTTCGACGACAATGTAAGACCTGGTTGTTCCGTCAGGATTTTGGTGAGGGGGACGGTTAAGGGATGGGGGTTGAGCGTTTGAAAGGAGGATTCCTTTTTTTTTTCCCTGTATTTGTTGGCGCCCCATTATGTGGATTTTATGCTGTCATTGTTTTATTTACTATATTTATTATATTTGTATGATTATATTTTATATTTTTACATATTTATTTATTTAATCAAATTTGTATCCCGCCCTTCCTAAAAACAGCTCGGGGCGGCTATATTTGTTAGCTGCCCCGAACTGCTGTTAGCAGGAGGGTGCCAGGTATAAATAAATAAATAAATGGGTGGGTGGGTGGGTGTATGAATATGCCCTTCCTTCTGAAAAAGGCTACTACAGATGCCAGGCACTTAATAAAAGTCCTCAGAGCTGTGAAAAGTCCAAAGGGGAGAACTGTGAACTGGAAGTGAATACCTTGCAACATAAACCTTAAACAGCACCTATGGGCTGGACATATAGACAAACTTTCATGTTGAGATTCACTAAATAATCTCCCTCTCTCAGGGAGGAAATTATTTGAGCAAACGTAAGCATTCTGAATTTGAACTTCTGTACACATTTATTTAAAGCTTTCAAATCTGAACTAGGCCTGTCCCCCTTCAGGTTTCTTAGGGACCACAAAGTACTTTGAATCGAAGCCTGTATTGACCTCAGCAGTGGGAACCCTCTATCCAACCCTTGGATAGGAGCTCATTGAAATTTCTCTGAAAAGTAACTCAGAGCTCGTTGGGTCTGAAGGAACAGGTGTGTTAACCACACGAACAGGAGGAATTCTAATAAACTGAATAGAATAACCAAACTATTATTTCTAAAACCTATTAATCCAACGTAACATCTCTCCACTATGTATATAGAGAATCTATCCCCGAAGAAAGGCATCAGAGGCACGTCAGGCGTGGTTATGTCCAGGTCAAAAGTGCTTCTTACGTTGAGAGGGTTGCCGAGGTGCAGAAGCAGGTTTCTTCTGCTTCTGTCCCTTTTAAAGATGGTATTGCCTGTTTAGTATAATTTTGTGGCTCTCTAGGCAATGGGTATCTTGAGGGTGGTGCTGACTATACCTGTGTCAGCTGCTTCAGCAGTTCCTGCATTTTTCATTGGAAAGATCTCTGGAGCATTGTTGCACGTGTGGGCAGGGCACGAAATTTGCAGGTGCCTGGGTGCAATCTAAAATTTCATGCCCTGGGTGTGGGGACGCAGAGCCCCATGGATTTGGCAGTAGTTCAGTCAGTTGTGACTTGCTCAAATTCATGGTTTGATGATTTATGGAAACAAATGGGTCTTATCAAAAGATAAATTTCCAATAATGTTCTGAGCTTCTTGCAACAATCCTGAGGATCTTAGCCCAGAGCAGTGTCTTAGTGCGATTGCTAATGCCGTAGCATGTCCCAATGAATCAGTAACATCAAATGAGACCCTGGACAATTTTTTAGAAATCTCTTTGTCATCTTTCACTCTAGGGAGAAGTTTATTTTATTTATTTATTTATAAAATCATTTACTACCCCACCCCTCCTGCTCCAAGCAGTCCGGGGCAGCTTACAATATTAAAACACATAAAACCAATAAAACCATAAAATACCAAACCACTCCCCTCCCCCCATCCCACCCAACACCCCATCTCCCTCACCAAAAGCCAAGCGTAACAGCCAGGTTTTACAGATACGACGGAAGGAGGGGAGATCTGGGGCCACTCAGGCCTCCACTGGGAGGGGGTTCCACAGCCTAGGTGCGGCCACTGGGAACGCCCCCTTCATAGTGGTCCCCTGGGCCACACGGAAGACCTTGTGAAGGGCGTCCACAGTGGACCGCAGAGGCCACTCCAGGATGCAGAGAACGAAGTGGCCCCGTAGGTAAGTTGGGTTAAGTCCGTATAGGGCTTTATAGGTCAAAACCAATACCTTCAATCGGGCCCGGAAGACTATAGGCAGCCAGTTCAGAGCCCGGAGCACCCCTGCAATGTGCTCACGGTAACCTGTCTCTGTAAGGAGATGGGCCGCAACATTCTGCATTAGCTGCAGCCTCCGGACCGTCACCATAAGTAGCCCCACATAGTGTGTGTTGCAACAGTCCGATCTCGAGGTAACGAAAGCATGGATGATGGTGGCCAGGTCACTATCTGAAACATACGGCCGAAGCAGTCACACCAGATGTAATTGGCAAAACGCACTCCTCGCCACAACCCCCACCCAGAAGTCCAGGCGGAGCTGCGGATCGAGGAGCACGCCCAGACTACAGACCTGGGATACCAGTGGAGGGCAGACCCCATCAATGATGGGAACTGCCACATCCACTGCCCTTCCCACCACCATCACCTCCATCTTGTCGGGATTCAGCTTCAGTCGGCTCACCCTCATCCAATCTCCAGCAGCCACCAGACATCGATTAAGCACTGAGACTGCCGGGTCTGGGTCAGATGAAAACGAAAAGGTAGAGTTGGGTGTCATCAGCATATTTTTATTTATTTTTTATTTATTTATTGAATGGATTTGTACCCCGCCCCTCCTGCAAAGCAGCCCGGGGCGCCTTCCAACAGTAAAATACAATAAAAACAATTTAAAACATTTCATAACAATAATATTAAAATATTAAAACAGGGCTAAATATCATAAATAATATATAATAAACAAGTCAGGTGGGGAAGCTAAAAAAAACCTCACCCTACCCTCCCGAAAGGCCTGGTGAACAGTCAGGTTTTGCAACTTCGCCAGAATGTCAACAGGCTAGGGGCCAGGCAAGCTTCCTCCGGAAGGGAGTTCCAAAGGCGCGGCCTGGCCCCCAAGAATGCCCTCTCCATTGTGGCCCCCCGCTTAACACTGGGGACCTCCAAGAAGGCACCCCCGGCAGACCGAAGGAGCCGCTCTGGGGCACGGAGGGCAAGACGGTCCCTGAGCTATGAGGGGCCCAGACCGTGTAGGGCTTTATAGATCAACACCAAAACCTTAAACCTGGCTCGGCACGCTATCGGCAACCAGTGCAAAGCTCGGAGCACAGGTGTAATATGCTCCCGACGGCCCGTCCCCGTAAGGAACGAGCCGCCGCATTCTGCACTAGCTGCAGCCTCCGGACCAGGAACAAGGGAAGACCCACATAGATCGTGTTACAATAGTCTAGCCTCGAGGTGACGAAGGCATGGATTAGGGAGGCCAGGTCCGGGCCGGAGACGAACGGATGCAGCCTACGCACCAGATACAGCTGGCGGAAGGCAGT
>QEPC01002955.1:392343-422511 GCA_003113815.1 Sphenodon punctatus | reverse complement strand
CCTAAAAAGGGAAGGTTAGAGACAGGTCAGTAACTGGCGAGCACATCCACGTCCAAAGATGGTTTTTTCAGCAGGGGGCGCACCACAGCCTCCTTGAGGCAGGTCGACAACCTCCCCTGCTGCAAGGACGCGTTTTCGCCAGCACCGTGCCCAACGTCTCCCTGGAAGCTTTTACTAACCAGGACGGGCATGGATCAAGTTCACAACATGTGACCCTCACAGACCCCAGGACATCCGTCGCATCAGCCGGCATCACTTCCTGAAACTCCCCCCACAAAGCTGGACTGGACGAGGCCTCCGTCCCCTCATGCTCTTCCCCTACTGCCCCTAATCCAGCGTCAAAGTTGGTCTGAATCCAAGCAATCTTGTCTGCGAAGTAGTTGACAAACTCCTCACAGCGGGCTTGGGACAAGTCCCCATCCAGGCGGAGGGAGGCCAGACTAACCAGCCCCTGCACCACCCGGAACAGCTCCGCCGGGCGTGAATTCACAGATGCTACGAGGAGAGCAAGGAACTCCTTCCTTGCCGTCCTCACAGCCTCAACATAGGACCGCAAATGGGCCCTATGGAGAAGACGGTCGGAGTCCGATCGAGTCCAATGCCAGCATCGCTCTAGCCTCCTGCCTACACGCTTCATACACCACAGCCCCTCAGTAAACCAAGGGGTCCTGCGGTGACGAGACCGAGGCAGAGGGCGTCTCAGAGCCACCCTGTCAATGGCCTCCTCCAGCAAGCTGTTCCAATGCTGGACTAGCTGATCCACAGAGTGGCCGTCCACGTCCAAGGTTAACTCCCTCAGGACCATATTGATGATACCACACCCCATACCGTCTCACTACCTCGCTGAGTGGCTGCATATACACACTGAACAAGAGCGGGGACAGAATAGAACCTTGCAGGACACCACATGTGAGGTCCTGTGGTGATGAAGAAAAATCCCTGAGCACCACACGTTGAGTTCTCCCAGCCAGGAAGGAGCAGAACCAGTCAAGGACGATCCCACCCACTCCAGCTTGATCCCGCAAGCGAGTCACCAACATCTCATGGTCAACAGTATCAAAAGCAGCCGATAGATTAACAGAATTAGCAGGGTCAAACAACCCTGATCTAATTCACAGCGAAGGTTGTCAACCAAGGCCACAAGCGTAGTCTCTGTGCCATAGTCCGGACAAACACTGGACTGAAAGGGATCCAGATAACCAGTGAGGTCTAGATACCCCTGCCGCTGCTGGACCACAACCCGTTCAATAACCTTACCTAAAAAGGTAAGGTTAGAGACCGGCCAATAACTGGCAAGGAAATCAACATCAAGTGATGGTTTTTTGAGCAGAGGCCGCGCCACCGCCTCTTTGAGGCAGCCCAGCACTCTGCCTTCCTGAAGGGAGGCACTGATCATCCCTGCCAGCAACGGCACCACCGTCTCCCGTCTGGCCTTAACCAGCCAGGACAGGCATGGGTCAAGTTCACAAAAGGTGGCCCTAACAGCCCCAAGAACATCCCCGCCTCGGCAGACGACACTAACTGAAATTGATCCCACAAACTGGACAAGGCAGGGCTTCCACAACCTCTGGTTCACCCACTGCAGTAAGTGCAGCGTCGAAGTCGTGGTGAACCCAAGCGATTTTCTCTCCAAAAAGTTGAACCCTAAAATCTTCTTCTGGGAGCCCTGGCAGGATATTGAAGACTGTGTCCCATAATGTATTACACAGCCATGAGGGCTAAGTAATTACCTGCCCCGATGCTCATTACAGAGGATGAACAGATGTGCTTGCCTGTGTTGTCAAGCTTCTTTCCCTAGTCATTAGGCTGTGAGGGGATTTTCCCCGATCTAGATTGCTCTGAAGCTGCTGAGACAATTACTGAGCTTGGTTTCGGGTGATGAACTAAGAAATCATGATCTGAGATCGGTACCAGGTACAACCTTAACACTTTTGGAACAACTGGGGGAGTCACTGCAGGTTCCTTCCATAGCTCATCAAGGCGGTCCAAGAAGGCAAGGGCGATAGCCAGCTTCCATCTTGCCTCTCTCTTCACATACTCTTCTGGGCCCAATTCAAAGTGTTGGTGTTTACCTTTAAAGCCCGAAAGGGCCTGGGCCCCACCTACCTGCAGGACATCCTGACCCACCGGATCCTGGATCAGCCGCTGCGGTCAGCCAGAGACGCCCTCCTTGAGGTCCCCCGGGTTTCCTGGGTGTCAACCATGAGGAGGGAGTTTCCTGTGGCTGCACCGCGACTGTGGAACTCCCTCCCATTGGAGGTCCGTTTGACCACCGACCTCCCCTCTTTCCGTAAACAGTGTAAGACCTGGCTGTTCTGCTGGAGATGGGTTGGGTGGGTTGGGTTAGGGAGGGTTTGGGTATGGGTTATTTTAATCTGGGGATGTTGTTTTAATTGTATTTTAGTTTGTTATGTATTTTTAAATGTTGTTAGCCGCCCTGAGATGCTTCTAGCAGGAGGGGGTGGCATATACATTTTAATAAATAAATAAATAAATAAATAAATAAATGGTAAGACTCTTTCCTATGAGTAGGACCTAGGGGGACACCAGATGCCATACGGACTAGAAGATCCTGAAATGTCCTGATATCATCTGATGGAATGATAGGAGAGTGACTTCTACCATCTTGTGAAGGTTCAATGTCTGCAGACTCCTCTATATCCTCATCTTGCTGAGGTAGAGACTGACCTACCCAGTCACTGGACATCAGCGCTTGAAAGTCCAAGTCTGTGTGATCTGGACAGTGCTGGATTTCTGGGAGGGAGATTGCTCTTGAAAGAAGAGAACTGGGTACAGTACTGACTCCAGCACTCGATACTAGAGGTGTGCACCAGGGCCCATGTTGTTTTCGTTATTTTCGTTTTCATAAATAACAAATTTTCTTTTTCATTTTTGCTTCCGTTTTCCATTGGTTTCAATAGAAAGATTGGATAAAGAAATCCAATTGTATAAGCAGTTTAATTATATTTTGCAAAAATCTTCATACACATTCTTAGCTGTAACGTCTTTGCCTCACATTTAATGTAGATTAAACTTGGCAATTTTACACCCCTTCCCATATTTACTATCTCTGCCAACTTTCAGAAGGATTGTATAAAGGGTTGTGGTGGTAGAAGCAATTAACTTATAAATGTATGTCTGACTGTAACATCTTTGTAGTCCAATCAGTGAACATGAAATTTGGCAGGGCTGTATATCACACTTTCACAATCATCTCTACCAAATATCAGAAAGATGTGATAAAGGGTCCCAATTTTATATGCCTGCAAAGCATATGCAGAGAAGGAGCCTATGCTAGGGATTCTCTGGTGTGTCACTGTGGTATAAGATCGGTTTGTGATGCCAAAAGGCCAGCAGCAATGTCAACCAAATATCCGCATTCTGTGCTGTGACCATCCTAACATCTCTCCCTCACTTGTTACTGGGAAGTCAGACGCATGTGTTTAGGAAAGAGCCAATAGAGATTCTCTTATGTCCTCTGTCACAGTTCTGCAGGATGGTAATTGTGATGATAATTGGCCAGCCTGGATGTGTAAATTATGTCTCCTGATTGCTGGGATGCTATCCCCAAAGTCCCAGTTATGTCCCTTCTATGCCCGCTTCAGGGCCTCCCCCTATGCCCGCCTCAAAGCCACTACTGATTGGTCCTGTAAAGTTGGAAGCATGTAGTAATTGGCCAGTGAATATGTCAGTCTTTTGGGTTGCTCCACATCCTCCCTCCTACAGCCTCCCTCCCCCTGCCATGCCAACTGCCTGCCTCTGACTGGCACTGCATGTGCTGCTATTTATCTGAATAATGGTCTTCTTCAAGGGGACAACTTCAATTATCAAATTGGGGCCCTTTATCAAGTTGTCCTGTAGTTTTGCAGAGATGACAGGGAAGGTATATGATACATACCTGCTAAATGTCCTGTAAACAGGATGGAATATAAAAATGTTACAGCTGGAAATGTATTTTCAAGCTAGTGTCTAATACCATCGGGCCCCTTTATCCAAACTTTCTGAAAATTAGAAGGAATGTTAAGCTTGTGGAGGGACATAATATTCACAGGTTTCATGCAAATTGGATGGAAGATAAAGAAGTTGTAGTCATGAATGTGTACAGAGAGTTTCTTAAAATCACAACGTTCAATTGCATCTAAAATTGGTCCCCTTTATAAAATCATTTCAAATGTTGGTACACATAGTGCCCTCCATTGGGGGTACAATCTCCCCAAGGTTCATCAGAATTGAATACGGAACAAAAACGTTATAGCCGGAAATACATTTTTCAGTTTTTCCCCCTTTATTTCAAAAACAAAATGTCGTTTTCGTTTCTATTTTCATTTGTCATTTTCATTATTGCAATTCCTATAATGAAAACAACATTTTCATTATCATTACTGTAATAACAAAAACGACATGCACACCCCTACTTGATACAGAGCCGCTGTGGACTTTGGAAACAGTTTGTCTACTGACGCCTGTACTGATAGAAGAAACAAGAAAACTGCCTGATGGCTGCAGCTTATCTCGGTGCTGTGGCACCAACTGAGAGCTCAGTGCTGAGGTGCTCAGGCACCAGAGGGCACTCAGCTACCTTCAGTGGGTATGCGGAGGGGCAAACAAGAATCCAATTTTCTCACTCAGAGCAAATAGGAATTTGGGGCACACGAGTAATGCTAGAAAACTATTGATTACTATGTTGAGGGAGTGGAGTAAAAGAGGGTACAATAGGAAGAATTTTTCAGTAGATTACTGAATACACAGGCCCCAGGTGCCATGCAGAAGAAAGATGACAGGGGACTTCCTGCAAGAGCATGACAACAGAGGCATAATAATCATCACCTCCCAGGTGAGTAAGCGGAGAAGGGCAGAGGATGGAAGAATAAATTGATTTACTGGTGAAGGAGCATACATGTGCCGATATAATTTAAGTGGGTACAGATTCATGTGTGTAAGGGAGGTGGTGTGCTTTGTTGTTATTACAGTAAGGAGGAAGGAACATGGATATTTTCCCCCAAGGGCAGTACAGTCATTCCTTGAACAGGCAGATGGCAGGAAATAGGTTCAAGCATTGGAGAGACTAATCTAACTTGGCTGCCTTGAACATTTACTGAAAGATTTTGACTCCATTTCAGCTATAAACTAGCCTCCCCTCCGAGGCCAATCTCTTTTCCAAACAGTCCATACAGTCTGAATTTCATCACTAGGGTACAACAACTAGTTGACTTGTTAGGACTGTAGCATTCAATGGGCCCAAACTGGAGAGGGGTTCTGTAGCGCATTACAACTAAAATAGCAAGGGGCTTTAAAAGGGTTAGTAGTGCAAACGGGAGGCTTTCCCAAGAGTTCCAGGCAGCAGCTGGTTCTGATTAGGATTGTATAATTGTGGAGCTGCACGGGAAGTGCTCAGGGGGCCCCTCCATCAGAACCATTTCAAACACACTAGCAAGCTTTGTGTTCTAGGAGCACCATCTGGAATCAGTTAAAAGCAAGTAGCTCTCAGTCTCTCCCCAAATCTCACTCACTCTTTAAGCCGCCAAGTCCAGCCATTTTCATTCCCTCCTGCAGCAAACAAAAAAGCATCTATATAGAAAATGAAACCCCTTAAGTGAAGATTGCCTGGTGCAACCAACATCTCAGCTCACAAAAGCAATCACAAGTTTGCAACACAAGGGGGAAAACAAAAGGCAAACATTGGGTTACTTCTCAAACCTGACCACCAAGACATCCCTAAGGATCACTTCTTCAAATGTAACTAATACCACACCAATCACTTTGGAAAGGACATTAAGGGGAAAAAAATGACATTTAATTTCATTATTAACATATTCAGACTTGCTCATCAAATGCCAACCAGATAAGTAAATGACCAGTTATTCTCCAACACATCTTGTGGAACTCTCATCGATTCCGGCCCACCCCACCCCATTACTGTGCCATAGGAAACCATTCTGTATTGCGGGGGGGGAATCACTTCACAAAAGCAGTTTCAGAACACCGTCATGAAGAAAACCTGTCCTAATTCCATCTCTTCCTAAAGTATGAGTAGCAACAGTAAGACAAGACGACCATTATTAGGGAGAGTTTTCTTCAGGATTGCAGTTTTGCGAAGCCCTGTTTAATAGTTTACCACCAGTGCCACTAACACTTTAGGAATAGCCAGAGGGTGAGGGGGGGGAAAAAAAGGATGTTGGCCCACGTCATTAGCCCACACTAGGTACGTGTCCACCCACTCATTTATTAGGTAGCCAACAGATGTTAGCCTATACCCACCATGTGGCCACCATCCACACACAACTCACAGCGTCTTCAAGATGACAAGCCCACTGTGCGGGAAAATCCAGGCTAACACACACCCATGTGTTCACGCCTCATCAATTAGGTCTGCAGCCTCATCCACATTCAGGTCCGTCAGCACCATGGAGTTGCATATAGCACACCCAGCCAGCTGACAGGAGAGCCTGAGAGAGGCAGAGAGAGGGCAAGGCAGAGGTGCAGGAAATGGGACACCGTCCCCTTGCCTAGAGCATTCGAGAAGCGACTGCTTCCTCCCTCTCTTTCTCACTGGTGCCACTGAGCACAGGCTGCCACAAGAACATGAAGGACTGCCTGTCCTTCCATGCTCCACTGCAACCCGTATGGATGGCCAGGAGCACCCTCTTGCAAGTACCACCAGTCTATCTTGTCTGGACAACAAGGCCCTGCAGAGAGGGATTCTTGGTTGCTGTCCCAGTATTATGGAACTCACTTCCCCCTCCGGAGGTCCATCATAGCCTAAGCATATTCTGGAGGCAGTGTAAAACTTTTCTTTTTTACAGAGCATCTGGCAGGTGGGGATAGAGGTTGGGTGGATGAGTTTTGGGGGTAAGAGTGGGGACTTTTAGGAGATTGTATTGTATTGTTTTATATTTTTACTATTTCTTTTTGTGCTTTTGTTTTTGTAAACTGCCCTGAGCCTTCAGGGAAAGTACAAGTATAAATTAATATATGAGGGAGCTGCCCATTTATTTTGAGACAATGTTTACATCCTCACTCCCCAGTGATAGCCTCCCCTCCCATAGATTTCAGCCCATAATACCCTCCAAAGTAACATCTACCTATCATCCAGCTCCCAAGACTGAAGCCACTCCCCATTTCCTCCAGATCTGTCACCTTACTCTCATGACAAATGTTTTGGTCTTCTAAACACTTCATCTATCCATCTATGACCTCAATCCTCTGCCAAGTAACAATGCATTCCAAACCCACCAAACGGTACTTATATATATATATATATATATACACATATATACACACACACACACACACACACACATATATACACACACACACACACACACACACACATATACACCCTCCCTCCAGACAATGGGGCCGATCCCATGCCCCACACGTGCTGTGCACATCCCGCGTGCATAGGCGGACATACACATCGTCATAAGGATTGTATTCAGCCACACGGAAACTGCACAGATCCCATGTGAATCCCGCTTGGGATTGCGACCAATGTCCATGATATCCTCTCACTAGATACACCATGGAGACAAAGAAGTTCAAATGCTATTTTTTATTGGACCAACTTATGTTGGTGAGAGAATGCACGCCCTTCCATAGGCATGCAGCGTAGTAAGTTAAAAATATATAAACTCAGCAAAAACAGGCATCTGGAAATGCAGGACAGAGACCATATCACACACCATACCACCCATTCCTGCACAGACAGAACATGTTCTCCCAATAGGGACTATGGTCCCCACTGCACCTCCAGAAACAACATTCTGAAGAACCTTTAGGTGTCCAGGTCTGTGGCCCCACAGTCCAGGCATTTAGGTCAATTACTAAGATGTTTGGGAAAGGCACTTAGGGGTCTGTCTCTCTCTCACTCCCCTAAAAGTCCTGTCTCTATCGGTCATCAAGTCAAGGAGAAGGGGCACTTACACAACAGTATGTTTAGAAGTCATCTCTGTATGGCCAGACCCCTTCTATCACTGCTTAGCTTATATGGGGAATCAACATAGGAGAGAGGGAGGAACAGGTGACAGTAGCAGTAGCACCAAGCACAGGTTCCCCCCAGGACTGGAGTGAAGCAGGAGCCCTCCAAGATCAAGATCATCTCTTCTCAGGACTTGAGATACAGGCAACTAGCTCAACAATATGGATCCAGGAATAGCACCAAAAACCGTTACTTTACCATCCCTTCCATTCCTCCCCCACCTGATCCCTTTCTCCATCTGTTTTCTAGCATTTATACAAAATCTACAAGAGAAAAGCACCAACAGTTTTTTCTTAGGCGACTCTGGTTGGGTATGGAGGGGAGAGCTGTCCAATGGTGTACAGGAATACTATACCCTCTTCCCACGCAGGTTCATATCTTGTTCTAGAATACATCTTAAAGCTGGAGGGTGGGGGCACAAGATGGCTGAATCTAGTTGGGTTTTTTTTCCACAAAGCCAGCACTATTTGGCAGAGATATTGGTCTTTGGAAGTACTCAGGACTGAAAGCGCGGGGGGGAGAGTGTGAAGGTTATAACAGAGGCAATAACTAAGTTTAGCCAGGACTAGAATGTCAGCATGACTGGAATAGTAGGGGATGCTGCAGGTCAGGACTGAGGTTCATTCAGACAACAGAAACTTTGCACATTCCAACTTCAGCACTATCAAATGTTCTCTCCTTTATAGGCCCTACAAATTATTATTAAAGTGATGTGTACAGATTAGCCCAAATTCTGCTCTCCTGGAAACATTAAATGAGATGCAGGTCTCAAAGGCGACATAAAATCCACAGACACCAGACTATTGACAATACACAAAAGTCACAAAACCCTTTGCACTTGTGGAACACTGCAAAGAAAATTTTTTTGTTGCACTGGAGTTCAGCACTGACTGTTGAAATGGAGAACCAGAGAATTTTGAATGCACTAGGCTTCCAGAAATGTAGTGCCATATTTTCTCCTGGAAATGCAACGAGTTTATCTGAAGGGGATAGAGAAATGGCAACAGGGCACAAAATTTGAAGGTGCCTGGGAGCCATTGGTGCCCAGGAAACTGACGCTGGCAACTAGTTCAGGGTTGTAAATGGGAAAGGAACAAAAAGGAGCGGAGTCCCGCTATTGGCCCTACCCCCGGCGCTAGTGAGGGTCTAGGGAAGTGAGCCCCAACGGGGAGGGAGACTCAGAAAGGAGCTGCAGCCACTGCACAGGGCAGGGGCATAGCTATAATAGGGACCACAAGTCTCGGGGGACCCAGACACAAAGCAGCTACATCAGCTGTGCCTGTCCTACTGTGCCATTGTGACTGCCTACCCCGTTTCCTGACGCTTTAGCTGTGCTTTGCTGCCTGTGAGCACTTCCCTGCAGCAGTCAATACAGGGAGGAGGAAGAGGAGAAATAGGGCTCTTTACTCTACAGAAAGTAAAGGAGGGGGTGGAGAAATAGGGCAGGGCCAGCCAAGATGCCTAGGCTACCGCCCCATTCCTTGTGCTATGCAGCCAGCTACACTTGCCTGTTTCCCCTTGCTGTGCCTGTGCACAGCACCACTTGCCTGCCTTGACACCTGTCTGCCTGACAGGAATTTTGGAAAAGGACTGCACTTGCACAGAACAGCCCAGTGGCCATTTTGTGCATGTGCAGTGACTTTTTAAATTAATTTTTAATTTTAAAAATTGGGGGGAAAACCCTAAAATGGTAGGGTCATTTACCCCCCCCAAAAAAAAACACCCAAAAAAAGGGGGGGGGGTTGTAAATGAAAACGAAACTGAAAACTAAAACTAAAATAGTATGGGTGCCTTCTGCACAGCACCCTACTACCTGGAGTGAGGAAACTTTTTCCTTACAAGGGGTCATTTCGAAAATTAGCACAAGCTCCAAGGGCCACAGAGGTTGGGAGCGAGGGTGCTTTAAGGGGTGTTTTCAGAAATAAGAGGGTCCAGATCATGGATCTGTGCATTCCTTCATCTCCCCTCCCTTCTCCTGAGTTCAGTAAGCAGCCCTTGGTCTTTTAACCCTTTAAATGCTGTTCTAGAGTGGAATATGTAAACCTTTTGATACCATGTTGGCCTGGCTCTTTATTTCTCAGAACTATTAAATCCTGCAGTTTTTTATTCTTGTCTGTACTTGTTTAAGCCATAGTATAAGTTTGGAATGATACTGAAATTCTGTATGTCTGTATTATCCTGATATTGAAACTTTGCATCAATATCAGGATAAAGTCTGGTAACTTAAAAAATTTTATTCATTTTTTTGGCTCCTGGAGTTGGATCTGAAATTTCATGCCCTGATAACCATCCCTGTTCTAGTAGAATATGTGAAAGTAAGATTTTCCTCCACTCTCCGTTTTTGAATTGCTTTTTCTTGGGGCCTTTTTTCCTACCTGCTCCATCTTTTCTGAAGTAGTGGAATAACAGCATAGCGCATGCAAGAGCTGTATGTTGCAAGGGGGAAATGACTAGGATTACTCAGATTCCTTCTGCAGGAAACTCTAAAGACTGGACCATGTGATCCCAGTCACTTTCTGTTTGCATGAAACGTCAGGGAGCTAGGTGGCTGCAAAGGAAAAGGCGGTCTTTGGGTGTTATCAAACAAGATGATAACCTGCTAGAGTCTGTGCTCGGTCCATGCAACCCCACACAGACCCCCAATCTCACGTTTAGCATGTGCAGCTTAATAAAGGGGCACTCTCCTGTCTGTATTTCATGTGCTTGTGGCAGCTTCCAGTGTTGCTAGCGATCTGTTGGCTGAGAGGCATGCTAGACATCTTCCTCCCCTCCTCTCACAGTTGGCTGGGCGCGATAGGTGAACCTCGATGTGCTGGTGGACCTGGATGCCAGAGAGGCTGCATGTGAAGCTAACTGACAAGATGCGGACACATGGGCACCCATTAGCCGATGTCCCTGGACTCTGCTGTGAGCACCGGCTCTGTAGTGGCCATGTGGAGGCCACGTATTAGACACCTAATAGACAGGCAGGCAGGGATGTGCCTGGTGAAGACTAATGTGGCCTATCGTCTCATTTGATTCCACCCTTTGTGTAATGTGGAAGAGCTCTGCTTCTGATAGCGAGATAGTCCTCCCTTGTATACGAAGGACCTTAGGAATCTAAAGTGAGAGGGTAGGCAGTTAGAGCACAGGTGGTGCTCAATTCATGCAAAAGCCAACTGAATGCAACATAACTGTTTTTGAAGGACTGTGCTGTGGAAGTAGCAAAGAAAGTCTTCGCTGCTGCCACAGCCGTCGAGCAGAGCTCTTCCAGGTCGTGAATAGCTTACTAAATCCTAGCTGTATTCACCTGGAGTTAGTCATTAGCTGTCCACTTTGATGAGTTTGTCACCTACTTTGCAGATGAAGTCACTTTTATTTGCCACAACTTGTAAAATGCCAGTTTGGGTGCAGAGTTCAGGGTTGGGGAGGCTCAGTCTTGTCCTGTTTACTTGGATCAGCTTCAGTTAGTCTTGACCACTGATGCAGAGGCTGTGCTTGGAGTTGTGTGGCGACCAGTTGTGAACTAGATCCATGCCTGTCCTTGCTAGTGAAAGCCAGCAGGGAGACACTGGCTTGGGTTGGGTTGCCATTGCCTCCCTTTAGGCGGACAGGGTACTTGATGGCCTTGAAACTGCATTTGTCCGACTCGTGCTCAAGAAAGCATCTCTTGATGTTGACCCCCTTGCCAGCTATAACCCCATCTCTAATCTTTCCTTTTTAGGGAAGATTACTGAACAGGTGTTGAGAGAGTCAGCGTGGTGCAGTGGATAAAGTGCTGGACTTGGACCTGGGAGACCAGGGTTTGAAACTCACCCTTGCCAATGAATTAACTGGGTGGCCTTGGGCAAGTCACAACCTCTCAGTCTCAGTTCCCCATCTATAAAATGGGAATGTGTGTGTGTGTGTCTGCCTTTCCCTGTATGTTCCCCTTATCCTTTTCCATCTTGGATTGTAAGTCCACTAGGCAGGGATCTGTCTCTAAAAATCTGTGACTGTAAAGTGCTGCATATGTTTGGTAGCACGATAGAAATTATATTGTAGCAGAAATGTATAGTAGGGTGATTGCTTCGCATCTTCAGGAGCATCACAATGCTGTTGGATTCCTGGACACGTCAATCAGGATTTCATCCTGGACAGGGCACTGAAACTGCACTTGTGGCCTTCGTTAATGATCTCCGCTTGGAAATCGACACGGGTAATTGCACCCTGTTAATTTTGTTAGATCTTTTGGCGGCCTTTGATACAGTTTATTTATTTTACTAGTTTTATACCCCTCCCCCTCCTGTTCGAGAGCAGTTGATCATGGGGTGTCGTTGACACAGCTGAGAACCTGGCAAGGGTTTGCGGGACTGCTTTTGAGTGGTTTCGTTCAATCCTGGATGGGAAAACCCAGAGGATGGTGATGGGTGGTGGCTCATCATCTCTTCGGGAGCTCCCTTGTGGGGTCCTACAGGCTTATATATTGTCCCCACTCCTGTTCAATGGGTATTCGAAGCACCTGAGCAAGATTGTTCGGAGATTTTGAGTGAAGTGCCATCAGGACACTGATGACACCCAACTCTTATCTCTTTTAATCTGACCCAGATCCTGCAGTCTTGGTGCTTACCCAGTGCCTGGCTGCCATTGGGGACTGGACTGGAGGTGGGTGAGCCAATTGAAGATGAATCCAGACAAGACGGATGTGGTGATGAATGGCCAGCCTTGTGCCTTGGGGAATACAGGAACCCCTTTTATTGATGGAGTTTGGCCTCCCCTTTGGTCAACTCAGGTTCACAGTCTCAGGATGCTCTTGGATCCACTGCTGCACCTGGATTGCCAGGTTGCAGCGGTGGCCAGGAGTGCTTTTCACCAACTTCATCTGGTGAGAAGGCAGAGACCCTTTTTTTATCAGATTTGGATCTGGCCACCATCATCCATGCCTTTGTAACCTCGAGGCTAGACGATGGCCAATGCGCTGTACATGGGGTTGCCCTTAATGACTGCTTCAAAGTTGCAGATGGTGCAGAACATGGCGGCCCTCCTTCTATTGGGGGTGGGTCGTTGGGAGCACACTACACCAGTGCTCCAGAGTCTGCACTGGTTGCTAATAGCTTTCTGGGCACAATTCAGGGTGCTGGTTTTGACCTACGAAACCCTACTCTACCTCTCTTTTTCAGCTAACCCAGGCCCAGCAGTCTCGGTGCTCACCCGGTGTCTATCAGCTGTGGGAGATTGGATGAAAACAAGCCATCTGAAACTGAATTCCGACAAGATAGAGGTGATGCTGGTGGGAGGGGCTGAGGGAGAGGTGGCACACGTCACTGACGGGATCCATCCTCCATTGGTCCCTCAGGTTTGGAGTCTGGGGGTGCCCCTCCACTCAGCTCCGCCTGGACGTCCAGATGGCAGCCATGGTGAGGGGTGCATTTCGCCAATTACACCTGGCATGACAGCTTTGGACTTACATCTTGGACTCCAACATAGCCACCATCATCCATGCGTTCATCACCTAAAGACCGGAGTACTGCAACAAGCTTTACGTGGGGCTACCTTTGGTGATGGTCCAGAGACTACAGCTGGTGCAGAATATGGCAGCCCGTCTCCTTACGGGGATGGGCCACCGCAAGCACATTACACTAGTGCGCCAATCTCTGCACTGGCTGCCTCTGCCTATAGTCTTCCGGGTCCAATTCAAGGTGTTGGTTCTGACCTTTAAAGTCCTATATGGCCTGGGCCCCGGTTATCTGCAGGATCGCCTCACCCCCCAGGTCCTTGATCAGCCCCTGCAGTCGGCTGTGGACACCCTCTTCAGAGTTCCCCAAGTATCTCGGGAGATGACGATGAGGGGGTGTTCTCGGTGGCTGCACCGAGACTGTGGAATTCCCTCCCAACAGTGGTCCGCCTGCCCCCAGACCTTCCCTCTTTCCACAGACAGTGCAACACCTGGCTGCGCCGCCAGGCTTTTGGTGAGGGAGACGGATGATCGGTGGGGGTTGGGAAGCGAGAGGGAGGGTTTTTAGCTCCGCCATTTTATTTTATTTTAATTTTAGTGTAATTTTTATATTATTTGTATTTTGTTTTTATTGATGTTGTTTTATTTTGATGTTTTATAATACGTTGTGAGCCTCCCCGAGCTGCGGTAGCAGGAGGGGGAGACCTAGAAATCAAATAAATAAATGACTTGGATCCCAGGTATCTTAAAAACTGCCTCTTCTCGTATGTTATGTCACAGCCTCTGAGCCCTCTTGCAGGTACCATCTGCCCGTGATGTTTTCACAACAAGGGCACATGTAGGGACATTCTCAGTGGCTGCCCCACAATTATGGAACGCCCTCCCCTTGCAGGTCTGCCTGAGCCCAAGCCTGCTCGTCTTCTGAAAGAGATGCAAGACCTTTCTGTTTGGCCAGGCTTTTGCCAGGAAGGGATAGGGTTGGGTGGAGAGGCTAGGGGCTTTTTAAACCTGTTTTATAGGTTTCTTTCGGGGTGCGAGGCATCTGTTCTCCATGCAATTAAACACGCATCCCACGTGAAAATTGCCTTTGTATGCAGAAGCATATTCTATGGAGTATATGGGGGTTTGGTAAAGATGTGGGTGGTTTGGGGTTTGTCGGAGGCGGGAACTGGGGAATGCTGAGGCAGGTGTGGGGAAGATGAGAGGAGTTTCAGGGAGATGAAGGAAGGTGGTGGGTTGGGAAGGCCGAGGCGAGGTTGGCAGTATGAAGAAGATAAAGAGAGCACAATGTTTTACTTATATGACTTTTTAGTATTTTGTTTTTAATATATCTTGAGCTGCCTTGAGTCTTCAGGGCTAGAGTGGGATATAAACAACAACTACCCCTGCCTGCTGTAAACTACTGTGGGGACAGCTGAAGATAATGGAAGTTGGTTCTTACCTTGCCTTGACAACAATGCTGTAAGTGAATCTGGGTGTCTGAATTATTCACTCCTCACTCTGCTGTTCTTATTAAATTCCCACTGTGGCTCTGGGGCATTTTGCCAGGTCCTAGCATGATTGATTTCACTTCTTTGTGGACACAACATTCTGTGTCTGTGTGCTTTGGAGAAAGGAGCAACATTAGTGAGGCACTCCTAAGTACAAGGAGAATGCACCTTTGGTACAAGTCAGAAACCATCTTATTGCTGCACAGACAGTGGCTGGAACCAAACTGTTGTCTGCTCTAGAGGATGAAGACACTTTCCCCCTTATGGTTTTTGGTTTTGTACTTAAGTCTGACAGCATTCCTAAGGTGTGCTCTCTCTTCTTTCCTGTATTTCCTCACTTTGTTCCTATGTTAACACCAAATGCTATAGGTATTTTATCCTCATGGCAAGGGCTACTTTAAGTCTACCTACATCAGTCTTCAATTGCCTCTTCAGATGCTTCTAAAACCTGCAGTTTAAGAAACTCATTAAGGCAGCATTCCAAATTATACTGAAACCCTAACATGACAGTAAATTGTCACGTTACGGCAAAAAAAAATTATTTATGGCTTAGCTGAAATTAAACCACATACATTCTTCATCACGTATAAGTATCATTCAGTCACCATACCACACATATGCAGTTTAATTTTAGTTAAGCTGTACTTTTTTGTTGTTGTTGTTGTTTATACTTAATTTGCCTTAACATGACAATTTACTGCCATGTTAGAGTTTGAGTACAATTTGGAATGCCACCTTAACCACTTTCTTGGGGTGTTTTCAGAAGTGATGCTACCACGCTTAAACCCAAGCCGGGGTAACAGCCACCACCCCACACCGGGGTAGGCCGATACCCAGAACAGACATGATGGTGTGTCTTACCACACTTTACCCCGAACTGTGGTAGCGCTTCTCACTGGCTGTTACCTGCAATTTTCTGAGATCAGAACTAGCGGTAACTGCTACCACAGTTCGGGGAAAAATGTGGTGAACATCTGGTGGCCGCCGAACAGAAGTGATGGTGGTTGTGACCCCAGTGTGGGGTTAAGTATGGCTAAGCGTCATAGCGCTTTTCCCTTTTGTTGAAACGGAAAACAGTTTACTATATGTGTCCCACCCCTTCTGGGCAGGCACCAATCCATCCCAGTCAGTCTCTCTCTCACGCACACACTCACCCTTCATTTTCTCTCTCTCACTCATTCATTCTCTCTTTCACATACACATTCATTCATTCATTCTCTCCCACACACTCATATCACACACATCTTCTCGCCACTCACCACACTCACACATTTTGTTCCTCCACACTTTCAAACAGCCCCCCATACACTTTCAAATAGCTCCCTCCTCCGACACTTTCAAACAGCCCCTGCCCCCCACACTTTCAAACAGCGCACACGCGCGCTTCCAAACAGCCCCTCCCCCCTTGCACTTTCAAACAGCACACACACATTCACTCACTTTGGCTGGGCCAGCCCTCCTGCCCACGTGCACTTGCTACTGCCGCCTAGCCTGCAACTGCTTGGAGGTCCTGCATGCTGTGCGCCTCTCCACACGTGTGCACATGTAGAGGCCAGCCATTTCCTGAATCTGGCATGCTGGAAATACATTTCCCAGCATGCCAGATTCATAAAATGGCTGGTCCCAGCGTGCACATGCCCACGGAGAGCCATACAGCAGAACTCTTGAAATCTTTACCTACCGGCGCCATGGCAGCAGTAGCAACATGCAGGGTGGGCAGCACAGGCGAGCAAGCGCTGCAGTGGGCAGGGGTACCCAGGCAGGTGGGCGGTGGGCAGCGGTAGTTCCTCCTCCTCCACGCCCCGCCCCTGCCCAGGCCACAGACTTGGGTGGGTGGGCATGCTGGCTGGTGGGTGGAAGCTTGCTGTAGGGCCCCCTACAGGGCCCGCGCAGGGGGGCCCCCCCTCGGAGCGAGGCACCAAGGCAGCCGGTCCGCCCCACAGTCAGCTGGACTGGAGCCGGGACATGAAAGCCAGGTACAGAAGTGGCAGCGGCCTTTAAAAAGCCCACACCGCCCACACTGTGCGAGAGTGCTCGGCCCGTTTAAAGGGTCAGCGTTCTAAAAGTGGCCACAGCTGCTTGTTTTGATTGGTTGTTGAGGGGAAGAAGTGCTGCTACTGTGGCTGGAACAGGGCTGGCCAAAGCTACCCTGTTACAAAACAATCTAGAAACCCTATAGCAACAAAAATCCCTATAGGGGCAAGTAGACACTTTCCTGCACTGAATCCAGTCAGTAAATGTAACTTTCATGCGGCTGCAATTGTAGAAGCCCCGTCAAAACACAGGTCACCAACCGGAAGTCTTTGCCCCAGCGGCTCTCACTGAACAGCATAGGCACTGTTCAGTGAGACCTTACAGCCGCCTTAACTATAGAGCCACTAATGTGGCTCTATAAAAATGAGTCCAATCCAGCTATAAAAATCTTCCTATGGACTTAGGTTCTTGTTCTGTCTACTAGTTGCCCATAAGACTGAAATGCTGCAAGCTGCTTATAGAAATCAGTTAATGGAGAGCACTGCTTCTCTTTCTGGGAGCTTTTTCACTTCTGTGTTTATCACTGGGGGAGAAGGATCCTCCTTTGTCCCCTCTTAGTTCATACTGAGGTTTTTCCTCCCACCTTCTAGGCATAGAATCAAGATGGCTCTGGAATACCCCTGAAGGAACCTATTTATCAAATTGTTTTGTTCTCCACTATTGGGCAATGAGGAGTGAAGGGAGAAGGTGTTCTAGGTTCCTTCTGCTTGTACCAAGTAATTTTTTATCTTCTAATTGTGTACATTAATCCTCTTTCTGCGCACTCTTAATTCCCTCTCTCCCCGTTATTAGAGAGGCCATATGCAGACCCTGAAATGAGATCCTGTCAGTGTAATTTTGCCTCTTTAAAATTTAGAGACTATAGTATTTTTGTCAAAAGGGAAAATAAAAAGCGTAACCTGGAAGTTTCAGCCAATATTCCCTCTAAATAAAACAAGTTCCTGCATTTGAGGCTATGTATGAGTTACCCTTGACTGTAGAATGCCTGATCCATTTGTCTCTGCACTCACTGTGTTCCTGAAATCTTACTCAGTAGCTTGTAAAGTGCTTTGGGTCCCCAGGGTATGAGGAGTGTTAGAGAAAATGGAATTCTATTCTAGTCCAGCCCTTTCATGTGAAAGCTAATGTAGAATAGAAATTAAATAAACCTTCTGGGAACAAGATGGTCATATCTGAAAAATGAACTCTCTTGCTGGTCACTGATATGTAGGAGTCCACACAGGCAAAGGTGAAACTTACTGGAATTCTAAGCAGGACTTGTAGAGGGAAATTCAGTCTCCTGCTGTTGGAAACTTGGAGGAATGGTGAGAGGAAAAAGAAACTTCTCCTCTTTCACCTTTCCACTCTCACGCCTTTAGGAGGAGACAATACCATTGTTCTTGGTGTCCAGCTGGAACAGCAAATTGGCACTAGAAAGAATCACGCTAGTGTCACTTGGGTTTCTTCCCATAGCAAGCAGTAGAGGAACAAAAAAAAAAGTCTGATTTCTGTGGAGGAGGAGGATCAGGAGTTTTGTTTTGTTTTTAAGTGAAAGGTCAATCACATCTGCTCAGAAGGGAGTGGGGTAGAAGAATGAAAAGAAGCGGGAGAGTGGTGCTGCCTGTACAACTCTTAACAGCCAGAAGTGCAAAACCTATGAGAAATCCTCCATTCAAGGGAAGTAATTCTCCACATTTGTTCAGATTTAGTTCTGACTAACTTCAGTCTAAGGAAGAGCTCTGCATGACTTGAAATCTTGCATACCCTCACCAACAAAAGCTGATCCAATAAAAGATATTATTTGAACTACTTTGTCGCCATCCATTACTTCTTGGATTAATATGGCAAACTCTCCGGTTCACATGTTCAGTAAAAACGGAGGTTACTTACCAGTAACTCTGTTCTTCGAGAGAGCTCCGCGTATTCTCACTCTTGGGATTTACTTCCTGCTCCGCAGGTACCGGAAAACCTCTCGTCAGCAGTATCCAGGCAGATTACGCCTGGAAAAGACTAGAAAAGGTGAGGGCTCCGCCCCCTCACTCCCCCTCCCATCCCGAGAAAAGCGCGGGCCCGCATCACGAGGGATGGAAGTATAAAGAGGGGGAGGAGCCCCCACCGCCTCAGTTCCTTCCAACCCAGCCTGGAAGACCTGGTATGTCCATCCACGACTGAGGGGAAGGCGGGCGGGATGTGAGAATACGCGGAGCTCTCTCGAAGAACAGAGTTACTGGTAAGTAACCTCCGTTTCTTCTTCGAGGATCTCCGCGATTCTCACTCTTGGGAGAGTAATAAGCAGTTCTAGATAACTCACCTCAAGGAGGTGGGAGTCGAGGATGGTAACTCAGAAAAGAATCCAACACTGCTCTCCCCACTTGGGAATCTGCTCTGGCCGCCAGGTCCAAAGAGTAATGTCTTGTAAACGTGTGGACAGATGCCCACGTGGCAGCCCTACAGATATCTGGTAGATTTATACCTTGGAAGTTAGCCAAAGAAGCAGCAGTGGCTCTAGTAGAATGAGCCCTCAGACCTTCGGGAGGGATCTTGTCTGCTAAAGCATAGCATCTCTGTATACACAATAAAATCCACTTGGAAAGTCTCTGTGCAGAAAGCTTGACCCCAATTCTTTGGCCCCCATACGTGATAAAGAGGGAATCACACGCTCTGATTGACTTGGTTCTATCAATGTAGAAAGCCAGAGCTCTTTTAACATCTAACGAGTGTAGCCTTTGCTCCTCAACAGATGTGTGCGGCCTAGGGAAGAAAACTGGCAACGAGATAGTCTGATTAAGGTGGAAACTAGAAACAACCTTAGGCACAAATGAGGGGTCAATACGTAGATCAACTTTCTCCTTGTGAAACATGATATAAGGAGGTGAAGCTCTAAGGGCCGTGAGTTCACTCACCCTCCTAGCCGAGGTAATAGCCACCAAGAACGCCGTTTTAATTGACAAGTCTTCCAAGCTGCACGTAGCCAATGGTTCGAAAGGAGGGAACATCAACTTGGATAACACAAGGTTCAAGTCCCACTGGGGGGCGAGCCTAGATCGTTGAGGAAAAGTGTTCTTTAGACCTTTCCAAAAAGCCCTCATCAGTTTATGAGAAAACAGGGTGCTACTGTCATGCGGTTGCAAACGGGAAGACAGGGCTGCCAAATGAACCTTTATGGAAGCTAAAGACAAATGCAATTTTTGTAGACTCAGTAGATAAAGAAACACATGATTCATGTCTAAATCTTGCAAGGAAATAGCCTGCGAAGTACACCAGCTACAGAATCGTTTCCACTTTAACTGGTAACATTTGCGTGTCGAAGGTCTCCTTGCATTTAAGAGTATCTCTGAAACCTCCGGTGGCAAATTGCCTATTGGGGTAGAATCAACCAAGCGGAGAGGTGGAGCATCTGTAGGTCGTGGTGAAGAATTTCCCCCCGCTCTCTGGAGAGTAGATCGCAGATCATTGGGAGCTTCTTGATTTGAGTCGCCATCCCCAGCAAGGTTTGGAACCAGGTTTGTCGTGGCCAAAAGGGAGCGATCAGGATGATATGAGCCCTGTCCGTCCTGACCTTGCACAACACTCTGTTGATGAGGGGGAACGGGGGAAAGGCATAAAGGAATGTCCCGTGCCAAGAGATGGCAAAGGCGTCCGATATCGATTCTGGTGCCATACCTGCTCGGCTGCAGAATTTCGGTAACTTTGCGTTCTCTTGTGATGCAAATAGATCTATCTCTGGAGTCCCCCATTCCTGAAATATGTCTTGCAGGATTTCTTCTTTCAGAGACCACTCGTGCTGGTCCCTCGATTTGCGACTGAGGTAGTCCGCCCTCAGGTTGTCTTGGCCTGCCAAGTGAATGGCGTGAATGTGTATGTCGTGACCGATACACCAGTGCCAGATGGTCTCCGCTTCCCTCGATAAGCGGGTGGAATGTGCTCCCCCTTGTTTGTTCACATACCACATTGCTGTGGTATTGTCCGTCACGATTTGTATGTTTTGACCGTGGATGCGGGGAAGCAAAGCCTTCAACGCCCAACGTATGGCCCTTAGCTCCAGCATGTTTATGTGCAAATGCGTCTCTTCTGAGGACCAGAGGCCGTGTATTGAGAAAGTCCCTAGGTGCGCACCCCATCCCGTCAGGGATGCGTCTGTCGTGATAATGTCCCTGAAGGTGGGAGCATCGAAGGGCACCCCTTGTAGCATATGATCTGCATTCGCCCACCACTGTAGATTCAGAAGAAGTTCCTCTGTTATACATAGTTTCATGTTTAGTGGATGAATGGTGGGTATGTAGTTGCTGGCTAGCCATTGTTGTAGGGGTCTCATGTGTAGACGAGCGTACGGGGTGACCATCGTCGTAGAGGCCATCAACCCCTGCAGGTGCAAGAAAAACCGGACTGGTTTGGTGGGATGCGAGTGAAGAACGTCTAGGG
Organism: Sphenodon punctatus; assembly: GCA_003113815.1. Classification (NCBI taxonomy): domain Eukaryota; kingdom Metazoa; phylum Chordata; class Lepidosauria; order Sphenodontia; family Sphenodontidae; genus Sphenodon; species Sphenodon punctatus. Next base: position 401,195 of record QEPC01002955.1, on the reverse strand, counting down.
CATGACGTATGGAGATAAGCCTCTCCTCTGGAAGGTACGCTTTCGCGTGTCTGGTGTCCAAGACTGCCCCTATAAAGGGTAGTCGTTGCGTCGGCTGTATGTGGGACTTTGCTAAGTTCAGAACAAACCCCAGGTTCCTGAGGAGTGACATGGTGAACTCCACGTGTCTGGTAAGTTCTTGTGGTGACCTCGCCGCCAGCAGCCAGTCGTCCAGGTACGGAAAGATTCGCACGCCTTGTCTTCTTAGATAGGCTGCTACGACAGCTACACATTTTGTGAACACGCGTGGTGCTGTAGATAGTCCGAAGGGAAGGACACGGTACTGGAAGCGAAGGTCCCCTGCAACGAATCGCAAGAACTTACGGTGAGAAGGACGTATTGAAATATGAAAATAGGCGTCTTTGAGATCAAGAGAGGCCAACCAGTCGCCTTGCTGTAAGCCCATGAAAATGACCGGTAGGGAAGTCATGCGAAATCTAAACTTCTTAACGAATCTGTTGAGACATCTCAGGTCCAGAATGGGTCTAGAACCCTTGTCCTTTTTAGGGACCACAAAGAACCTAGAGTAGAATCCAGAACTAAGTTCATCTCGAGGAATGGATTCGACAGCCCCCTTGTCGAGGAGTTTTTGAATTTCAACTAGTATTTGAGTAGAGGGGGGGGGAGCCCCAGGGGGGCAAGGTGAGAGGGGAGGGGTGGTATGGAACTGTATGGCATACCCCAGCTGTACTATCTCCCTGACCCATTGGTCAGAAGAAATGGTTTCCCATACATGTAGGTAGGGCAATAGGCGGTCCTGGAATGAGGGGTCATCCTCATTATCTCCCTTGATCAGGTAACAATCAAAAACGTGATTTCGCCTGCTGTCCAGAAGACGAGCTAGGAGAGGGTTTACCCCTGCCCCGCTGCCTGCCAAACGATTTACGTTGTTGAACACCTTGTTGTTGGTAATGTGTCTGATTATGTTGCTGGAATCTTTTCCCAGCTTGGAAATTATAATTTTGGTAAGGAGTTCTTCTAGACGAAAAGGAATAGCCCTGCGTAAAAGACTTTTTGCGTATCGCCCTGACTACCCCTGTGGATCTTGCCGTTTGATTCATCTCTTTAATTTTCTTAAGAGTGTCATCAGTAGAAGCCGAGAACAGGCCCTCACAATCAAACGGCAAGTCCTCTATTCTAGTTTTATTCTCAGGGGTGAGAGCTGTGGACCGAAGCCACGCATGCCTTCGTAGAGCTATAGCAGATGCCATCCCTCTGGCGTTGGCATCCGCCACGTGCATGTTTGCGGTTAATTGGAATTGGGCCATCTGCATGCCCTCTTTCTGTAATGCTGCCAACTGGTTTGGGTCCGATGTCATGCCAATTTTGGACCACAGCCAATGTTGGTAACCGCACATGGCGGAAGCATAATTAGCTATACGGAAGGACAGGGAGTCCGAGGAAAAAACCTTCCTACCCAGCACATCCAATCTCCTCCCCTCCCTATCTGCAGGGGAAGTCTGGATCCCTCCCGCTCGAGATCTAACCGAGGCAGCCGCTATCACCAAGGAGTTCGGAGGGGGGTGACTATGAAAAATTTGAGCCCCTTCTTTGGGTACCCCATACAAAGAGTCTGCCAACTTATTAGTTGGAGGAACAGAGGCAGGCTTAGCCCACAAGGCTGTAGCTGGTTCTAACAGCTGGTCCAGCAAGGGTAAGGTCACGTGTCCGGATTCCCCAGAGCCCAATATGCCAAAGATAGGTCCAGTCTGAGCTTTTTTAATGACCCTCGTGGGCAGCTTTGGGAGAGATGCAGCCATCCTCCTCAACATCGCCTGAAAAGCCTTGGCATCCTCTGTGGCCAGCGAGATGTTGGCATCCGAGATAGCATCTGGCGGTGGTGGGGAAATGGTCTCGTCCTCCTCCATTGAAGGAGAAGACGAAGAGGAAGACCGTGATGCCGACGCCCCCGGGGAAGCCATCCGTGGTACCGTCGGTACCGTGTCCTCCCTATGGGTCCCCAATAGGGAGGTGAGAAGTTGTGTAGCCCCTGATGGCTCTAACCTCGTTCCGGTCCCGGAAACGAGCTCTTCTGGTTCAACGGTACCGATGTCTGCTTGCACCGATCCTGTCTCCGACGGAGGAGGGCGTGATACAGTCGCTGATGGCGCGGCTCTAGGCGGGACCGGAGGCACGTAGGAGGTGTCCCGTGAAAGCGACGGGTATCCGAAGTCATGAGCGTATGGAGGGCTACGCGACCTGTATCTGTAGTCCCTACCATAATCATAGTCCCGGTGTCCGTGACGTGGGGAGCAACAGGAGCATGGGGAACGCGATCGTCGTTCCAGGTGGTACCGGAGGGGCGTCCGTCCCGTCCGGTATCGAGGAGAGCGGGAGCGGGAGTGGAACCGTGGTGACCTGGAGCGCGACTCCCTGCGCACCATCGGTACCGACAACAGCAAAGGCGGTACCGAGCGGGATAACGGTGTCGGTGGTGCCGTCCCCCTCGTCGAGCCCGACGGTCGTGGGGATTGTTGAACTGTCGGCACCGGCGGTACCGGCGGTACCGGCTCTCGCGTTGAGCCCTTCTTCTTCTTTTTCTTTCTCTCCACGCTCTTAGAGCCCCTCTCCGACGAGTGCGCGACGCCTCGCGCACCAGAAGGCTCGGTACCGCTAGTAGATAAGCGTCTTGGGCTGGACGCATGCGGAACACTACCTTCCGCGGTACGGCCGGAACCGGTAGCTTGCACCTCAAAGGGTCCCTCGGTCCCGAGTTCGCCGGTGCCGCTGGTACCCATGTGCGGACTCGTCCGTTGCCTGGACGGTACCGCCGGTGCCGCTGGAGCCGGATTTTCCATGGTCCTGGAGTGCCGGGCGGGGAGCCTCAGGGGCCCCTCTTCACCGCCCTCTAAGGCCCTTCTTGTGAGGATGTCCTGGAGCCTTAGCGCTCTAGCCCTCTTAGCCCTGCCTGAGAGAACCGAACAGGCTCTACAGGTTCGAGTGTTGTGACCCTCACCCAGGCAGGTGAGACAGCGATCGTGTTGGTCACTCACTGATAAGGTAGCCGGGCAAGAGCCGCAGCGTTTAAACCCCGGCTGCTTGGGCATTCCGTTCGCCCCGAAGGACGCAACGGCCCGGGGAACGTCCCACGGGAGGGCAACACTCCTTTCTCTTCTTCTTTCTTTTTGATATTTCTAATCTTCGTTTTTACTGCAAAGTACGTTGAAAAACGCCGAGAAGTCTTCCAACGCCACGCGGTTGGAAGGAACTGAGGCGGTGGGGGCTCCTCCCCCTCTATATACTTCCATCCCTCGTGATGCGGGCCCGCGCTTTTCTCGGGATGGGAGGGGGAGTGAGGGGGCGGAGCCCTCACCTTTTCTAGTCTTTTCCAGGCGTAATCTGCCTGGATACTGCTGACGAGAGGTTTTCCGGTACCTGCGGAGCAGGAAGTAAATCCCAAGAGTGAGAATCGCGGAGATCCTCGAAGAAGAACAGCACAGCATCATCACTGTTTGTAGCTTATGTCTAGAGTTCCCCATCCTCCGCCCCAAGTTTATTTCATTAATTAAAAAATGGTACATGCTGCCAGTGCAGGATCTTTGGGGATGTCTTAATCCTCTACCCTCAAAGAAAATTTCCTTTCTCCATAAAAGAGGGGATTTTTGTGCCCATCTATAAGAAGGGTTTTTAGCATGTTCTGAATTCAGCACTTCATACATCTGGTGAATTTTTCAAGCCTCAGTCTTTTTTCATGTGCATACACAAATAATGGCAAGGGGTAGTGTGTGTGAAACCCATTGCAGGCCTGGCAGCATCTGTTCCCAGAGACCTCACTGATTGGCAAGCCAGCATCAGATTCCTGCATATCAATGGATTTAAGTGATGAAAATACCCTTTCTTCCTGGATGCACCTAGACCTCCAAGGTTCTTGGTACCCCACTGAGGTCACAGCTAGTCACACTCCCTCCCATTCACAAGAACTTGCTGTATTTAAGTAGCCCTTCCCTTGAAAGAGCAATATATTTCCAGCTGCTCTTTGCTCAGGCATAGGTGGAGTGGGAGGAGTAATATAAGCAATCATGTGTACCTGGTTGGTCTGTACAGTACTACTTAGAATGGGAAAGTCTTTTGTCAGTGTGACTGAAAGAATTGGATTGCCTTTGTCTCTGCCTGAGTTGGAAAGATGAGATGATGTTATCTGTAATGAACTGCAAGATAGCATAAAACCATCTGTCTTGATCTAAGGTGATTTTAAGGGCCCATAGAACAGGCCCTGAAACTCACAGCAGGGATGGTGGATAGGCTTTTCAAGGAAAGAGGGGCATGCAAAGACTTGCTTACTGGCTGATGTGCTGTATTGCCATGTAGATGACCTAAATTTGCATCCAAGTTTCTTGTTCTTCTAGCTGAACTTTTTTTTGTTTTTTAACCATCTGCACAGAAGGGAAAGAGCAACAAAACTGAACTTGACTGCAGCTGTCTAGAGCTTTAAATAAAAATCTTAGCTGGGTTGACAAAGAAGTCTTTTAAAAATAACTTTTAAAAAATCATGATGCTTAGGTACTGCCTGAGGTACTGATTGGATCTCTCAGCTGCTGTTTGCCACGATTCTTTCTGGCTGCTCTAATTCTGAAGTTTGGTTCTGCTGCCAAATTCTTTTTACCTAATTTGAGAAGTGTGTGTTTTATTGAGGGGGACCATATTATCCAAAAGTGTTATCAACCTGCCAAGGGAATAGAGTTTCTAGAAGAGACACTAATCCCATATGGGGCAGTAATAGCTATAAAATAATAATGTATGAGTTTGCATTATTAGATTGCAGCTTTTGTAACCTGCTCTCCCCATTCACACAGTTAGGCTAAGAGTGAGTGACTGCCTAGAATACAAGGAATACAACTGACTGACCTAGGGCTTCTTATAAGCACTGTTTTAAAAGTAAGTACTTCCTAACTCACTTTAATCCCCTCCCCTTAAACGTTCACAAGAGTGCAGCAAACCTTAGTACTTCTTTCTTTGTTTTCCAATCACACACACACACACCTGAGTACCTGGTTTCAACTATGGTCCTTTTCAAATGGGCCGCGCTGTGGGGGAGGGGGATGGGTGTACCAAGGTGTGGGGGCAGCCATTAAATATAAAATTCTGTATTTAGGGAAGACAACCCAAATATGGAAGTATAAGGTGGGGGATAGTCAGCTTGGCAGCAGCACATATAAAAAAGATATATGGATTGTGGAGGATGACAAACTAAACATGGATCAGCAATGTGATGCTGCTGCTGCAAAAAAAAGGCTAATGCAATTTTAGGCTGCAATAACACAAGCATTGTCTCCAAGTCAGTAGAGGTAATAATTCCACATTATTTGGCACTTGCAGGTGTTACCTAGCGTACGGTGTCTAATTTTGGGCACCTCCTTATAAGGACGACACTGGCAAATTAGAACAGGTTGAATGGAGGGCAACAAGGATGATAAAGGATCTGGGGAAAAAAGTTTTATGAGGAAACGTTGAAGGAACTGGGTACATTTAGTCTAGTGAAGACAAGATTAAGGAAAGACTTGATAGCAGTGTTCAACTATCTAAAGGGCTGCCACAAAGAAGATAACAAGGAACTGTTCTTAATACAGAAGGCAGCACCTGAAATAATGGGCTCAAATTACAGGAAGGTAGGTTTGGTTAGATATTAGGAAAGGTTTTTAAGTGTTTGACAATGGAACAAGCTGCCTAGGGAGGTCATAAGCTCCCCACTCCTGGAGGTTTTTAAAAAAGAGGTATGGCAGCCATCTGTTGGAGATATTGTAGTTATAGGCAGCCTACATCTAAGCAGGGGGTTGACTAGATGACACTTGAAGCGCCTTCCAAATCTGACATTTTACAATTCTAAGGCTGTGATCTCACCCAACAGTCTCAGATACATTTGGAGGTTTGGGGTAAGCTCTACCTCTCCTTTTCTTCCAACCCAGGTCCTGCAGTCTCGGTGCTTACTCGATGCCTGGCTGCTGTCAGGAACTGGATGAGGGTGAGCCAACCGAGGCTGAATCCTGACAAAACTGAAGTGATGATGGTTGGCCGGTCTTGTGACTTGGAGAGGATTGGGACACCTGTTATTGATGGAGTCCGGCCCCTTCAGGTCAATCAGGTTCGCAGCCTTGGAGTGCTTTTGGATCTCTCGCTGTGCCTGGAACATCAAGTGGTGGCGGTGGCCAGGAGCACTTTTTACCAACTCCATCTGGTGAGGAGGCTGAGGCCATTTCTCTTCAACTCAGATCTGGCCACTGCCTAAGCGTTTTCTGGAGGTTGTGTAAAACCCTTCTATTTGAGAAAGCATTTGGCGGGTGGAGATAGGAACTGGTTTGTTTTTGGGAGGAGGATGGGAGGGATGTGGGTTATGTCATGACCCCCCAGTGTGAGGGGGGAGTATGGACATGAGAGGATGGGAGTGAGGAATGGTGCCACGGCCCACCAGCGAGAGGGGGATACAAGCAGGATTGGAGATAGGCAGGGCCACAAGGGAAAAATACTATTGCAAATAACATATTTTGCACAGAATCCCAGTTTTTGAGTAGAATCCAAGCCACAAAAAAATTCCCCATGGAATTTCCCTGTGACTAGGTGATATCACAGCACATACGTCTCTGATTGGTTTGTGTGCAGTGACATCACTGATCAATCACCACATGCAAGCCAATCAGAGGCTTACATGCCATGATGTAAACCACATGGTCAGGCTGAGCCAACTCCTTCTGAGAGTCACAGAACATGGCACACGCGGACAGCTTGCAAGGTGAGGGAGGTGGGGGTGGAGGGGCCGGAGCGTGATGGGGTGGGCGAAAGGCAACCCCCACACCCCCTAGACCCAGCCCAGCCTGCGGGGAGGGAAGAGGGGGAAGGAAAGGAGGAAAAGGGAGGGTCTAAACCTAGCCTGCCCAGCAACAGGAAATCCCAGCGCAGCTGCCAAGATTTCCTTGCTGCTGGGCGTGGTGAGTTGGCGTGAAGGGATCTAAGGGGGAGCGCAAGACTCTCCTGGCCAGCAGGGAAGCAGTAGAGCCGCAGTGGCAGCACAGCCCAAGCCTGGTGCATCTGGGCCTTCCTCTGTGGGCGCAGGCCTGCCAGGTCATCAGACTGCGCCAGCAGAGAAGGCTGCAAGACATCAGGCTCAGACTATGCTGCTCCAGTCACTCCACTGCTTCACCAGGGAGTGACTGGGTGAGTTGCTAGGCCACAGGCCAGGGAGGCAACCCTCAGGATCCCCACCCAGCTTAGCCCAGTCCCGGGGGGGAGGGGGAGGAGAAGGGTTGAGTTGGTTGGCCAATCAGTTGGTCAGCTGATGGGGGGGGCATAGAATTGGACCCAGAGGCCCACGACTCCCACTGAATTTTTTAAAATTTTCAGCGGAAGAATTGGAGCCCTGGGTATAGGATTGTATAGGATGCGTTGGAGGGGTTAGGAAGAGGGTTGGTGAGTGGGGNGCCTTTGAGGGAAGGGCGGGATAAAAATTGAAAATAAATAAATAAATAAAAATGTTCTCCACAAAATAGCAGAATGGCAACACAGTGCAGTTGGAGCATGGTGTCCACCACTCTACAAAGCCTCCTCAGAGACCTGAAAGGAGTCAGTTTGTAGTTCACGGATGCTGACACCAAACCTAAGGCAGTTTTTACAGGCCCACGGAGACCCACCCATCCAAGCACCCATCTGAAGGTGGGGTGGGTGGGTGTGCGCCCCTGTGACCCACACACCACCCACTCATGCCCATGCACAGAGCATCGGGGGGAAATCCAGGATGCTCCGTGCGGGGGCATGAGCAGGCAGTGCGTCGGTAGGGGTGCACACCCATTGCACACCCAGCCCTTCTAATGCTCCCCCCTACTCACCGGAAGTGCATATGCACTCCATGCAGCACACACAGACCCGCACCCCCCCAGCCATGCTTGTGTAAAAATGGCATACGTCTTTGTAAACAAGACTTAAAGAAAGCTACCCACCTTCTTTAGATATTTCCTCTCTTCACTTGTGTGCAGGGCTAGTGACTCAGAGAAACTGTACACAACTATAAAGTGGTCTTTGGAGACTAATGTCCATTTTACAGCAAAAACTAAAATCACAGTTTTTAAACTAAATATTAAATTGATAATATGCATGTTTAAAATGAGCCATTTAGCTATTGGTTCCGCTGAAAGAAAAGCTGCAGGTCAAATAAGGGAACTTCTGTCTATGGCACTGCGAACGAATGTGGAGTTAAAGCCTTCTGATCTGACATGTTCCTCACCCTGAAACAGCAAGTCTGGATCATTTCATTAAACAGAACTTATTGCATCACCTGGTCCAGCAGTTGATTCAAGTGGCATGATGGCTACTTTGACAAAAGAAAACAGCAATTTTGGTGAGGAAACTATGGAGTTATCCCACCTTCAGCTTCTGAATCCCTGCCTCTGAAAATATCATTCATTTAAGCCTCATCATCCACATATACTATTAAATCACACACTGAGGAGATAAAGCCTAAATACACCTAAGTAGTACCTTTTAAACAAGTCAGATGAAGCAGAGAGAGATTAACTAAGGGATCCAAAATAGTGCAATTAAGACCTCCCTCCACCTCCCACTGTTACTCATCTTTACAAAGCAAGAATTAGATATATTGTGGAAGCCATCCCAGATGAGTTGGGATCTGTTTTTCAAACTGTTTGGGAGGAAAAAAGAGGGAAACAGATACATGGTTCTGTTTCAGATAAAATCCAATTTTGCCCACACCAAGGGGGCTTTTTTCTCCTTCTGTCCCCTGTCAGTGCTCTGCATGGGTAGCTCTGAGTATAGCCAACAGGAGGCAGAAGAAGAAATTCCTGATGCGCATGCGTGGGGCTGCCCATATC
>QEPC01002955.1:369428-391145 GCA_003113815.1 Sphenodon punctatus | reverse complement strand
GTGTTTCCCACAGAGGGGGACTGTTTCCCCAAGGACCCCACAGATAGAGGGATAGAATCCTCTCTGCGTAAGGGGTTGGATTTCTCAACCACTTCACCGAGGGTCAGCCTAGTGTCCTCCTATGTGGCAAGAGCCCTACTAGCTTGGACTCAGGAGGCCCAGAGTTCCACAATCTCCGATAATAGGGCACAAGTGCTCGCTGCCCGGATCAACTTGGCTCTTAGCGGACTTCTCAGCAGGCTCCACTATGGATTCCATGCTATGGTCCGCTAGAGCTGTGGCCTCATCAGTCTCAGCAAGACGTAAGCTATGGCTTAGATCATGGCAGGGAGATTCCACCGCCAAGAATCTCCTCGCAGCAGCCCCCTACAAGGGTTTTAAGTTGTTTGGAGTCTGTCTGGACACTGTCTTAGCAGATGCAAATGACAAAACTAAGCAGAAGTCTCTACAACAAATGGGGGCGAAAAAGAATCTTTTTCGTTCCTCCTCATATAGACCTAGAGGAGAATTTAACTTGGGGTATGGAATTTTCAGGAGACAGGGTCAATATAGATTTGACCAGGCAAATAGATTCAACCCCCGTAGGGGAGGTAGAGGCCAAGGGTTCAGACATGACAAGCAGAGACCAAGAGGTTTCTCCCCAAACCAGAAAAAAGTAGAGGCATGACTATCCAGATTATCTGGAAGTCGGAGGCAGGCTTCTACTTTTCTCAGCAGGCTGGGAGCAGTCAGTCTCCGATGCATGGGTCCTGGACTGTGTCTCCCATGGTTATCGAATAGAATTAAAAAGAGCTCTCCTTCCCAGGGCTTCATCCCCTCTCCAAGGTCAGCAAATCAGCACTAGCACTCTACAATGCTGGAAGATATTCAGCGACTCATGGCTATCAGGGCCATAGAACCAGCTCTCTTAGAGCAGGTGGGTCTAGGACTGTACTTGATCCTATTCCTTGTGCCCAAGAAGGCCGGAGGCTGGAGGGCAGTCCTGGATTGAAAAAGATTGAACAAGTCGGTGCGATACCAACGTTTCAAGATGGAGATGGTATCCTCAATCTGCCAAGCCATCAGAACCAACGACTGGCTGGCATCCCTAGACCTCAGGGACACGTACCTCCATGTCCCAATATGGGAACCGCACCGAGCTTACCTCCGCTTCTGTTACCAGGGGGACCACTACCAGTTCCGGGCCTTACCATTCGGCCTCTCTTCAGCACCAAGGACCTTCACCAAGATCCTGGTACCATTAGTAGCAAACCTCAGGAAGGAGGGGATACACGTCTACCCATATCTCGACGACCTGCTACTGCGGTCAAATTCCCGAGAGAGACTCCTGGAAGACCTGGACAGGACAATGAGGTACCTCATGGAACACGGTTTCCTGGTCAACAGAGAGAAGAGTCATCTAGTACCATCTCACACATTGGAGCACCTCGGAGTATTAATTGATACTACCTTAGGCAACGCGTACATCCCAGCAACCAGACAACAACGCATCAGGGCAATAGCGAGCCTCAAGCACAGGCACCGGGCGAGATTAAAGCTCCTAGCCCAGTTACTAGGACTACTGGTCTCCTGCTCCAGACAAGTACAATGGGCACAATTCCACCTTCGCCCCTTGCAACAGCTGCTGAGGTCTATGCAACTAGAGCTCACCAGAGGGCTCAATCCCTGGGTCACCATTCCTCGGGGATTCATGAGGTCAATGTCCTGGTGGTCAGACCCAGAAACATTCAAGACAGGGGTGCCTCTCTCCAAGCCAACTCGGGTAATGCTAACAACAGATGCCAGGCTTACGGGATGGGGAGCCCAGATGGGAACCACATCGGCGCAAGGGCTATGGTCCTAGTCGGATCTAGAACAGAACATCAATGTTCTGGAACTCAGAGCAATCCACTTAGTCCTACAGCAACTGATACATCTAATCGGATTCGCACACGTACTGGTCTACATGGACAACGTATCAGCAAAAGCATACATCAATCACCAAGGGGGATCCAGGGTGTTTTCACTCCAACGCGAAGCGACCAGACTATTCACGCAGGCCCAACTCAACCTACAGTCCTTAAAAGCGCTACATATCAAGGGAACAGAGAACCTCCAGGCGGAATGGCTGAGTCGTCAGACGTTGAACCCGCACGAGTGGCAATTGCATCCGGAGGTATTCCAGTCCCTGGTGAAGAGGTTCGGCCACCCAGTCCTGGACTTGTTCGCGAGCAAGAGCAACAGACAAGTGCACAGATATATGGCAAGGACGGCGGACGGGACAGCAGAAGCAGTCGATGCCCTAAACCAAGACTGGTCGAGAGGCCTCCTCTATGCCTTTCCTCCATTCCCACTTATATCAAGGACAATAGCCAAAGTTATCAGGGAACGGGCACAGGTGATCATGGTGACTCCTTGGTGGCCAAGGAGACCCTGGTTTTCCGACTTAGTGCAGTTGAGTCAGACAACTCCATTTCAACTACCATCAAGGAAGGATCTATTAGCACAGGGGCCCCTGTTATGGAGCAACATTCCCATCCTAAAGCTGACAGCATGGCGCTTGAGCACTCTGCCTTAAGAGCACAAGGTTATTCGGGGGAGGTACTGGCCACCTTACAGCAGGCTCGGCGTCCGGCTACCAGAAAAGCTTATAGCTCATCCTGGAAAACCTTTGCCAGCTGGGCAGGGGAAAGAGGGTTAGATCCCTCTCAAGCAGGGGTGAACATAATTCTTCAGTTCCTTCAACATGGTTTGAAAAAGGGCTTAAGGCCAAACACACTGGCTCGCCAATCAGCAGCCATTGCCTCGGTCTTACAATCGATTTCCCACAAACGCATCTTTCCACATAGGCATATTAAACAATTCCTACGAGCGGTTCGTAACATCTCTCCGCCAGTGATCCACAGGTGTCCTTCGTGGAGCCTCAGCCTCATCTTAGATGCCCTTACCAGGGCCCCTTATACATGCTCACCCTTAAGGTAGTATTTTTGGTGGCAGTGACTTGAGCCCGCAGGGTGTCTGAGTTAGGGGCATTATCAATGGAAGACAATTTTTGCTCCTTTGGGAACCAGTCGGTTACACTCAGAATCGACGAGGCATTTATTCCCAAGGTGAACTCAACCTTTCATAGATCTCAAGAGTTAGTTCTTCCATCATTCTGCTCCAGCCCTACCCATCCTCAGGAAAAAATATGGCACACTCTGGACATCAAGAGAGCCCTGAAGGTCTATCTTAAGAGGACCCAGAGCTTGAGGTTTACTTCGGCCTTATTCATCAATATCAGACCTAGATACGGGGGTAAGAAGGCCTCAAAGGCCTTGATCTCAAAATGGGGAAAACAGTGTATAGTAGAGGCGTACAAAGCAAAGAACAAGGTTCACCCATTGCAAATTTGGGCACATTCTGTCAGAGGAGCGGCCACCTCATATGCCTTTAAAGCTAGGGTCTCCGATGATGACATTTGTAGGGCAGCGACATGGTCCTCCCTACATACCTTTGTCAAACATTATAAGTTAGACTTCTTCAAGTCCGCGGATGCGGCGTTTGGCAGGAGGGTCTTGCAGACAGTTCTGGAGGTTCCCAGGGCTGTTTGCTCCCACCCATGATTTGGAGCTCGGGTACATCCCGTGCAGAGCACTGACAGGGGACAGAAGGAAAAACAAAAATTGGTCACCTACCTCGGTGAATTTGTTTCTGTTCTGTCCTGCTGTCAGTGCTCCGGCCCTCCCTGTCAAACAGCACTAGTACAGATGGGGAGAATGTAGGGATGATAAGTTATTCTTAGTATTAGTTAGTTCTTAGGTGATTAAGCATTGATCTGAAGTTAGTTTTTTTCATAAGATCCCATGAAGGGATTGCATACGTTAATGACTATGATTAAGAAATTTCAGGAAGATTGAGACGGCCATCGGCTTGTTATAGACTGGAGATGGGCAGCCCCGCGCATCCGCATCAGGAATTTCTTCTTCTGCCTCCTGTCGGCCATATGCAGAGCTACCCGTGCAGAGCACTGACAGCAGGACAGAACAGAAACAAATTCACCGAAGTAGGTGACCAATTTTTGTTTATCCTCTCACTTTGGCAGAAAGATTGGATGTCCCTTTCCATTAGGGCTGCTTCCTCATCAGAGTGGAATAAAATTATCAATTTCATAACAGCTGAATCCACAACTAAATGCAGATCCTAAAAGAAATACTCACACCATGGACTTTTTGCTGTTCAAAAGTAGATCCCAACCCACAAAGCATTTCTCGCAGCGACATGGTGTCATCTGCATCCTCATGGGGTAAGGAAAGAGAAGCCTTCAAAGTAGCAAGGGAAAGTCAGTGTCTTAATACTTAATGGAACTGGGTGCTAACAAGAATTAATATACTGTGTCCCATACTGCAAAGTTCTGGGCTAGGGGAATGAGTACAACCTCACTTCTCTAAAACACCCACATTAAAAGATTAAGCCTTTTCACAATAGAGGTTCCCCCTTGTCAGCATATGGTCTTTTAAGCACAGCTGAAGACAGAAAAAAAGAGGATAAGAGGGCTATTCTTCTGTTAGCCTTGAACTCACTGTTAAAAGTATCTGAAAAAATGGGTCTCATATGCCTTTATTACCATGTGTGATTGTAGCGGATATGGGGCTTAGGCGTGCATTGAAGGTGACTTCAGCCTTTACACACACAACATATACAGTGTCAGCCGATACCCCACCAAAAGCCTTTAAGTGGGATAGAAAAAACTGCTCCCAGGGGCCACTTAAGCTGCCTAAATACATTAGTCTAGCCTCCAGTCTAACATCCCATCGTTTCCAGAGGATGAGAATGTGAATAAGTTTTCAACATAATCTTCAACTTGTTCTGAACAGCAGAACAGCCTACGAGGAAGGCTATTGTAATAGGAGAGAAGATGGCTAGAAAAAGGCCAGATTAATTTCTTCAGCATGTATGAAGTTTCTGTTTCCAAGGCTCAATTTCCAATGACAATTTGATAACAGAATGAGATGATCCCACTTGTGTTGAGCAAAAAAAAATTATTCTAAACGAGTAACATGTCTTAATAAAGAAGGGTGTGAATATTTCAATCTGGATTTTTCCATGGGTTGGAAAATATGATGCTCGGCACCAAGCCTCAGGAGATGACATCTCTGGCCTCTTTCCTCACTGACTTACTCCCTACGACAGCCAGTCTAACAGTCACACTGCTAATCAGCATGGGATACTCTTTTCCTCCCCTCTCAGTATGCTCCCTCTGATGCACAGCAGTAATTGCCTTTCCTATTAGCCCAGAGCGACAACAGCTGCCATGGCAACTGGCAATGATTTTAGCAAGTCCAGTCTGTTTTCAAGGACAGCACATGCGTGCCGGCAAAGGAGAACATTGTAGACATGCGCCAAGGGGGAGGGGCACCTGCCATCAGCTGCAAGGTCAGAGTTTAAAACTCAAAGGCAAACAGGGCAATCATGGAATAAACAAATAAACAAATATTTTTCTTATTTTCCACACAGGAAATAACAACAACAAATTATAAGAAGACAGAGCTCTATCTTTAAAGTATGTGTACATCAAACATACATAATGGTGAGTGAAAAAATATTAGAGTAGTCTGAGGAGTACGCTGCTTCTGCCCACATGGAGGATAATAAAACTAGCCCTCTGTAATAAGTATGTACACACAATAGTAACACAGTTATGTATACGGATCCACATATCTCTAAACTCACACAGTAAAGGGACACCCATATTTCAAGCACTACACCAAAATGTAAACAGCATTAGCACAACAGCCTCTCTTGGGAATTGCAGAGGCCACGTGGTTGGTGAAGATGCACATTCTTCTACAACTTGTTGGGTATTTAAGACGAGTCCTCTCCCATCTCAGTTCCTAAGGATGCTAGAAGGTCTTTGAAGGTCAACGCATACTTATAAAGATCACGGGTAGAGGGAGTGAGAGATTTGTTATTACTACACATGCGTGTGTGTGTCTCTATACATTTACCTGGAGGTTGCAGCATATCTCTGTTTGTAAAGAGTAACATGAATGGCCAGGTGAGGACAAAATGGAAAGAAATAAAATATTATCTATATGTATAATACATATATTTCATTCCTTTACATTTTGTCCTCGCCTGGTCATTCATGTTATTCTTAACAAATACAGAAATTAGAAGAAGAATTTTATGTATATAGTCCCCAGCCTTACATGGCGCTCTGAGCACTTCACATTACAGAAGTAGAACAATATTAAAACAATTTAAGACAATAATAAAAGACTTTAAAATAGGGGAAGGAAAAGAGAGGAGAAAATACATTAAGGGAAATGGCAGTGGATCCTAAAAGCACCTAGAAAATCGGGAAATTTCTTACCTGTGAATTTTCCTTCTTCCTTTGGATAGGCAGGATCAATTTTCCTTCTGCCTTTGGATAGGCAGGATCAATTTGATTGACAGCCTCATCCATGGGAGGGGCACAGCCCACCTCAAAGACCAGGATGAAACTGCCAAAGCCACTAGGTAACTAACACACCAACTGAAGCAAATAAAAACTATTATCTCTACAGCATAACATGTAACACACCAAAGGACAGAGAACAGAGCTACCAGCTCCGTGGGTGCGCAGAGAATGGACAGTCTGGAAAAAAGGAGGTAGAAAGGTGAGGCCACCCCCTAGACACCCCCCACCCCACCCCAGTGCCTGGAATCCCACAGAGTGAGGGATGAAGACCATCTGTCCTGAGAGGAGGAAGAAGGAAAATTCACAGGTAAGAAATTTCCCGTTCTCCCCTCTTCCCAGGACAGATGGTCTTCACTGATGAGACTTCCCCAAGCAGAAACTCTCAGGGAGGTAGGATTCCCACCAGTAAATCAAACGCTCCGAACCCCCCGCAAGGAGACCGGGGGTTAATTCAAGATAACCCTTTGGAGAACTCTCTGCCCAAAGGCCGCATCCGCTGAGGCCAAGGACGTGAGTCTATAGTGATGGGCAAAGGTATGTACTGACACCCACGTGGCTGCCCTACATATTTCCTCCAGTGGAGCCCTATCTAGTAGAGCCCTATCTAGTAAAGCTGCATTGGTCGCTGCGCTCCTAACTGAATGTGCCACAATCGCCTGAGGGACGGGGACCCACCCCACCCCCGCCCCAAAGCCTTGTAGGCTTCTGTGATGCATGCCTTGAGCCAGGAAGAAAGGGAGGATTTGTTCACTCTCTTGCCCCTATTTTTAGTGCCAACATTAACAAAAAGGGAAGAGACTGATCTAAAAGGACGAGTCCTATTCAAGTATATTTTTACCACCCGTCGGTAACGTCTAGATGATGCCATAACTTCTCTCTCTGGTGTTGGGGATTGGGACAAAAGGGAGGTAACACTAGCTCCTGTTCCCTGTGAAAAATTAAGTTTGCTTTCGGCCAGAAAGATGGATATGGGCGAAGGACCAGCTTATCCGGGTGAAAGATACAGAGCTCCGGATCAGTTGATAGAGCCCCCAACTCTGAATCCCTGAAAGCAGAGGGTGACAGCAACTAAAAAGAGGGTCTTAATCGACATAACAAAAAGGGAAACCTTGTCCAATGGCTTAAAGGGAGGTTTGGTCAGCGCATCAAGAACAAGATTAAGTCTCCACATAGGGAACCTGTGATGTACGGGGGGAGGAGGGAGAGGGCTTCAACCACTCTAATGAACCTTCTGACTAACACATGTGGAAATAGGAGGTAGACCTGTGCAGCCGATGATGCTGGATAAGGTTGAGAGTTGGCGCTTGATGGTGTTTGCTTTCAGGCCTTTCTCCAGACCCTCCTGCAAAAACAGGAGAACTTCCAAGTAATCAGCTTCCATCGGGTGAAGGTGGCATTGAGAGCACCAGAGTGTGAACTTATCCCACGGTCTACCGTATACCTTATTTGTCAACTCCCTCCTAGAAGACAAGGTATCCAGAAGCAAACATGAGTACCCCATCAAGGCAAGTTGCCTCCGTTCAGCATCCAAGCCATGAGAGCCAGTTTCCTTATATTTGCATGGAACAGTGGGCCTTGTAACAGCAGATCCAGCCATGTCGGGAGTCGGAGTGGTTGCAACGTCATCAGGTCCCAAATTTCCGAGAACCAGTGTCAGTGCAGCCAGAACGGCACCGCTAGGATGACCCGAGCCCTCTGGCAACGAATCTGTTGAAGCACCCGCGGCAGGACTGGGATGGGAGGAAAGGGATAGAGCAGTCCTTTCGACCAAGTTAATGACAGGGAGTCTATTCCCACTGCCTTTGGGTCTTTTTGACGTGACAGGAAGAGGTGCACCTTGGCATTGCTCGATGACGTGAACAGATCCATCACTGGCTCGACAAATCTTTTTCCGATGAGACTGAACGCCTTTGGGGAGAAAGACCACTCTCCCGGGACTGTCACTTGACGGCTCAGCCAGTCCGCTGTCGTGTTGCTCTTCGCGGCAATGTGGATTGCCCTTATTGACTTTAACAGATTCTCTGCCCAGTTGAACTGCAGCATCACTTCCTCCTGGAGTGATCTTGAGCACGACGCTCCCTGGTGATTTATGAACACCATGGCTGTGGTGCTGTCTGTCCAAATCAGGAGGACGGATCTCGTGATGTGCTCGTCGAAGTGGAGTAGTGTCAGCCAAACCGCTCTCAGTTCCAGCCTGTTGATATGCCAGATTCGTTCGTGTTCGCACCACCTGCCCTGTGCTGATCCGAACTTGCAGCGTGCTCCCTACCCCCAGTTGCTTGCATGCGTCATGATGGTTAACCTCACTGGGCCTCTCAGAGGGAGGCCCTACTCCAGGCCTCTCGGGACCGACCACCAGCTCAGCTGTTGCTTCAGTCTGTCGGGCAATTTGATGCGGAGGTGAGTGCTGTTCATTATCTCCTCCTGATATGGGCGGAGGAAAGTCTGTACGGACCACAGGTATAGTCTGGCCCACACCAACATCTCTAAGCATGAGACCATAAAGCCTAGTGCCTGTGCTAGGAATATGAGAGCCACCGAGTCTTCTCTCCTAAGACGCGCCAGTAGCATCCACATCTTGTCTGTTCTCTCTTTGGAGAGAAAAACCCGGTCCTGAATGGTATCCAGACGGACTCCCAGGTGTAAAATAGATATGGACGGGATCAGGCAACTTTTCTCCCTGTTTATCAGGAAACCGTGGGTTTCCAGGAACTTGGATGTCAGGTGTAGGTTGGCTATGCCTTGCGCTTGCGACGAATATCTCGGGAGAATGTCGTCTAGGTACGCATAGATATGGATGCCCTGTATCCTCAGGTGTGCCACCAATGCTGCCAGCATCTTCATGAACACCCTCAGTGATGAGGAGAGTCCGAAGGGAAGGGCTCGAAACTGGAAGTGCTGCCCATCAACTGCAAACCTCAGATACCTCCGGTGAGACGACTGGATGGAGATGTGGAGGTATGCTTCCAGAAGGTCGATGGAAAATAGGAAGTCGTCAGGTTGAAGGGCCGCTGTGATGGATTTCAGCAATTCCATTCTGAACCTCCGGTATCTGACCCTCCTGTTGAGTGACTTGAGGTCTAGAATGGTCCGCATATCCCCATTTTTCTTTGGGACCATGAAGAAAATGAAGTACATGCCGGAATGCCACTGAGAAGGGGGTACCGGTTCTATGGCCTTTATATCCAGCAGGTGTTGAATCGCCTTCAGGGTCTTGCTCGCTTTTATTGGATCCTTTGAGAGCGGTGATGGTAAGAACCGATCACTTTGGGGGGGCGAGGGGGGAGAGGAATTCTATTGTGTGACCCTTGGTCACTGTCTCTAGCACCCACTGGTTCAAGGACGAGTGTGTCCACTGGTCTGCAAAAAGCTGAAGTCTCCCCCCGACGTACACCTCCAAGCTTTGAGGAGGCCGCCTCGTCATACCGGGGACTTGGGCTGCTTCGTGTTTGTGGGCTGTGGTTTCGCTGCCATCTGGGCTTGTCTGGACAAAAGTCCCTCCTCCAGTTCCCTCTGTGGTTCCGAGCGGAGATCCTGGGACGAAAGAAGTTCTTGCTTGTGCCTTTAGCGGGAATCAGTGGCAGGGCCTTCTTCTTTTCTGGTTCGGTGGTAAGGACGCTGTCCATAGCTTCACCAAATATCTTCTTGCCCTGATATTTGGCCCCAGTCAGGACCGACTTGGAAGGGAGGTCTACCTTCCATGGGCAGAGCCAGACTGAGCAACGGGTCACCACGTTGGTTGCCATGGCTCTGGCGTTCAGCTGGACAGCTTCCAGTGTTGTGTCTGCTGAGTAAGCAGTGGCGAGGGTCAGCTTCTTAAAGCAGTCTTTTGTCTTCTTTCTCTTAGCTTTGCAGGCAAGGTCGCTGGCCCATAAGGCTGCCCTACTAAAGCTAGAAGCAGAAGCTGAGGCTTTGAAGGCCAGTGCAGAGGCCTCAGTTTTTTCTGAGGGCTCTCTCCACCTTCCTATCGAGGGGATCTTTGGGAAGCCCCTCCCCCTCCGACGGGAGGGCGGCTGACTTGGACAAGTCTGCCGCCCCTGCATCTACCTTGGGTAGCATCATAAGTTCCTTCTGGGGTAGGGGAATAGTGTAAAATGTATTGATAAATTTGTGTGGTCCCTTAAATCTAGCTGGGTGTTCCCATTCCCCTTTAATGGTATCTATATAGAACTTAGCTAGGGGTAATTCTGGGGAAGGAGCGGCTCCCCTAGGGAAGGCCCGTTTGTTCTCCATAGGGGTCTCCTGTTGTTCAACTGGCTGTACCGGCAGGGAAATGGCCAGCTCAGCAGCCACCTTGGTGTGGAGCTTGCTGAATTGTTCTGCCTCAAAAAGCCTCTCCCCTGCCGGCTCCTCCCCTACATCCCCAGCCGCCAACTGAAGGTCAGAGAGCTCCCCATCCTTCCTGTCGGGCGGGGGGGAGGGGGGACTGTCAAGGGGGAAGGAGAGCTGCACCTAGGGGCTTTAAGCCCTGTGCCCCCTGCGTCTTCTGCCCCTCTTGGAGCGAGAGGAGCTGGACCCCTTAGCCCCTCTTCTCTTATAGGTCGAGCGGTGCCTGGGGGGTGATGAGTCAGAAGGGGAGGAGGATGAGGACGACGAACAACTGGCAGAGCTAGAATCCGAGGTACCCTCGGGCCTCCTCTTCCTACCCCTGCCTCTCTGTGTAGGGGTTCCCCCTGACTGTAGAGAGGATCTCTCTTCCCGAGTGTTGCTTACCCTATCTGCCTCTTGTGAGGGAGGAGAGTCAGCCACCCCCTGAATGGGGGTTCCCTCTCTAGGGGTGGGATGGACTGAAGGGGAGCCACCCCCCATGAGGGACTCAAAGAGATGGGGGGAGGGGGGAGTCCATTACCTGCTGCCCCAGTCAGAGGAGCACGGCTTCCGGGACCTTTGTTGGGTGGCAGGGTCTAACCCGCAGCCCTAGGCAGGCCTCCGGTTCACTCACCCCCTCCTGGGGAGAGATCGGCCGCGCTGCGGGGAGGCCCCTCTGCGTCTGCTTCATCTGGCTCCCTGTTTCTGTGGGGGAGGGGCGAGCCCGCATCCCAGCAAGTCTGGTTCCCGGCTCTCGCCGCCATGGCCAAGCGCGATAAACTGTGGGTGGCTGGCCGGCACGCTGCGCATCAAGGATCTCTGCCACGGCTCTACTCCCTGCAAGCTCAGCAGCTGCTAGGGAGGAGCTGCTACAGGCGCGGCAGCTCCCCCCGCTAAACGGGCCCATTAGCTTCAAGGTAAATGGGGGTGGAGGGGAAGACACAGGGGAAGGACACACACACACCCGGCCCCCTGCCAGTGGCTCAGCTCCACCCCCCTCGAGGGTGGGTTAGTAGCAAGAGGAGCGGGCCCACCAAATAAAGGAAAGGAAGAAAAAGAAAAGGAAAAACCTAAGGCCTAAGCTCCCAGAAAGGGAGCCAAGATCTTGCTTCCTACCCTAAGCAAGGCAGGAACAGAACTGGTCTTCGACACGGGCTGTGCCCCTCCCATGGATGAGGCTGTCAATCAAATTGATCCTGCCTATCCGAAGGAAGGAGGGACACATCCCATCAATGAAGACCATCTGTCCTGGGAGGAGGGGAGAAAAATACGTTTTCAGGTGCTTTTTAAAGGCAAGGGGGAAGGAACTAAGATGGACATCTGGAGGGAGGGAGTTCCACACCCTATGCTGCAACCTCCACTCCTAACCAATTCCTTTAAACTGGGGCCAACTCGCAGAGAAGTGGCCATACACTCCTAGCATTTAAATTTTGTCACTGTCACTTTAGAGATTCCAGACTAAGGTCTTTCACTTTGCCTCAGCCCAGAACACTGCAACAGCTCAAAGAGTAAGGGTGCAGCCACACAAGATGCCCTGGGAAGGCTACCATGCCTTGGGCAACCTTAACCCAGTCTGGGCAGCTGGACCACACAATGCAATGCAGAAATCCTCAGAAATCTGACGATGCATCACATTGCAGCCTTACCCCCAAGTGGGATAAGGAGGCCCACAGTGTGGCAGCCTGTGTGCCTGCCTCACCACATGGCAAGCTTTGCAGCAGGGCTTCTTTGAACACTGGCGCATCACGGCTGGGGGCGGGTTTTGGTCAGGTCAGAGAAGGTGGAGCAGGGCCAGGGCATCCACTTGAGTGGCTGGCACTTTGGCCCGCAATCCAGCAACAGCTCGGCCACCCTGCATGGGAGCCTACCATCTGCCTAGCTCCCCGTACTGGCCCCCCAGTATGGCGGCAGTGATTGCCCACCTCTGGGCTGTGAAGAGATCAGGCCCTCCCACTCGTATGGCTGCACCCTAAGTGTTGCTCTGATGTTCAGTGTTCCTAGCAGTGTTGAGTGGTTGTCCAGTGACTGACCTCTAATAAGGCTGTGTCTACAATAGGGATATTTTTCAAAAACTCCCACCACTGCATGCACCATTCTGGTTAAAAAACGTTGAAACCTTTGTATAAACATCCCACTGCCTCCCAACACTATTTTAACCACCACATCAATTAGATTTGTTTCCGCAACAACGTTAAGAGAATATGGTACCAAACACCATTTTGGCAACCCACGGGCCATCTACACCAACTACAGTCACCTACATGACTCTTAACTTTGCTAAAGCCAGTGATGCTGGTGAACTGGCATTAGTAAAAGTGGGAAATTTTGCACAATTTGCCTGCTTTAGATATGGCCTTTTGGAGTCACTGAATAATTAGAGCTCTTTGCCACCTCACCTGTCAACTATTTAAATAAGTGGTTTCTGCTATCAAGATGCCTTAACACATGAAAGCCCTGAACAAGTGCTAAAAACAAAGAGGGACAACAAAAGTGAATGTGGCTTATTAATAGAGTGCAGCAGGATACGAAACACACACTTGTAATTTGGGCTTATCACAGAATGTCAGAGTTGGAAGGAAATCTGAGGGTCAGCTAGTCCAACATCCTTATTAGACGCAGGATGACTACTATGTCGTCGAACAGGTGGCTGTCCAGCCTTTACTCGAAAACCTCCAATGACAGAGATCCTAACACATCCCTAGGCAACTTGTTTAACTGCCCAACAGCTCTTACTGTTGGAAATCTTTCCTATATCTAACCAAAATCTGCCTTCCTGTAATTTGAAACCATTTTTTCTAGTCCTGCCCTCTATAGTAATGAAGAACAGTTCCTTGCCATCTTCTTGGCAGCATACCTTTATATATTTGAAGACTGTTATCAGGTACAGCCACATGAGACCATACTAAGATTAGGGCAGTCTTACCCCAATTTGGGCACTGCTGCCAAGCAATACGGTGGGTCATATGTCCGGCAGCCAACAGATGTCCACCATGCCCTGAGGCAGGGCGGTCAATTGACTGCTACGTCCTGCATCTTCCGAGAAAGGCTGGGGATGAAACATGTAGTAGCTTTACCCAAAGTGGAATACGGTTGCCCAAATCGCCATATCAAGACATCGCTCATGGGCCTGATCCCCATCTGGCCTGCCACAGGGCTTTGAGTGGCGAGCAATGGGGTCAGTACCATGCCCTGCTTACACCGCATGCATGCACTTACATACAACCAGCACGCACATCAGTTCAAAGTGCATTGTGCCACACAGCTCCCACGTGGTGAGGGTTTGGGATTGTGGCCACTGTTGCCATTCCCCTGGATGGGACATTGAGCAGGCCGGGAGAGGGAGGGTGGGTGGGTGGTGTGAGCTGGCCTGGGCGCCCACATGTGTGGCCTGCACCTCAGCCCATCTCGAGTTGTGGTGGGACATCCAACAGCAGCCCGCCCAATTTCCCCGCAGAGGCAGGCTGTGTGGCAGCTGTGATTGTCCACCCTGAGATGTGTGGGAGATCAGTCCCACCCTGCTCATGTAGCTGCACCCATCATTTCTCCCCTTAACCTTCTCTTTGCTAGACTAAGCATATCCAGTTCCTTCAACCTTTCCTCATAAGACCTGCTTTCCAGATCCTTTTATCATCTTTCTTGCCCTCCTTTGAACCCGCTCCAGTATCCAAAACTGGACACAATACTCCCGGTGAAACCTGACTAGTGCCAAATAGAGTAGAATGATTACTGCCACTGACTTGGAGACAATGCTTCTGTTAATGCAGCCTAAAATTACATCAGCCTTTTTGCAGTCACATCACACTGATGATTCATGTTCAGTTTGTGATCAACCACAATCCCTAGATCTTTTTCACATGTACTGCTGCTGCCCATCTTACATACTTGTGCATTTGTTTTTTCTTCCCTAAATGCAGAACTTCAGGTTTACCCGGGTTGAATTTTATTTTGTTAATTTCAGCCCATGTTTCCAACCTATCAATATTTTTCTGAATTCTAGCTCTATCTTCCAAGGTGTTAGTTGCCCAATCCTGCCAGTTTTGTGCCATCTGCAAACGTGTAAGTATTCCCTCCACTCCTTCATCCAAGTCATTGATAAAGACGCTGAACAGGACCAGACCAATGACCACCCCACTCTATAACTGCCTCCAGTTTGATGATGAGCCACTGACGATCAATCTTTGGGTACAATTCTTCAATCAGCCATGTATCCACCTTGTTGTAGTGTCTTTTGACCCACACTTTGCAAGCTTGTCAATGAGAAACTCTGTCAAATATTTTGCTGAAATCAAGAAATATTCCACAGCATTTCTTTCACCAATTAAACTAGTTATTCTATCAAAAAAGGAGGCAAGATTAGTCTGGCACGACTTGGCCCTGACAAATCCATGCTGGTTACAAACAGTCACTGCATTGTCATCAAGGTTCTTACAGACTGGCTGTTTTATAAGCTGTTCTAGTATTTCCTTGGGTATTGAAGTCAGGCTGACTTGTCTATAATTTCCTGGATCCTCTTTTTTAAGATAGGAACATTTGCCGTCTTCTGACACCTTGCCTGTTATCCAAGAGTTCCCAAAACTAGCTGACAGATTTTCTGAAACTATTTCTACCAGTTCTTTCAGCACCCTGAGATGGGAGTGCTCTCTTGCGGGTACCACCTGCCAATCTCGTTCATACAAGTGCCTGCAGAGAGGCTCTCTCGGTTGCTGCCCCATGACTGTGGAACTCCCTTCCCCCAGAGGTCCATTAGAGCCCAAGTCTGAGCATATTTCCAGAAACACTGTAAAACCTCTCTTTTGGGCAAAGTGTTTGGCAGGCGGGGATAGGGGTTGGGGTGAGGAGTTTTAAGGAATTTTAATGTATTTTGTGTTTTTAATGCTGTATGCTACCCGGAGACAATGTAAAGCAATGTACCTGGTGCTTTACAAAGTAATTGAATAGACACAGTCCCTGACCTAGGGTTTACAATCTGAGAGACGGGGAGGAGGGGAGACAAAGGAAGGGGAACAGAAGGAGAGACAAGGAGTGTAACATTCACGAGGATGCAAGGTCCCAGGTGCACGCGCTTGGCTTAGTTACATTGAGAATGATGTCTGGTTGGTCCATGTGGTGAGGATATGAGAACACAGACCTTAGGTAACAGATTGTACTGGATGGAGGGTATCAGCAGGAGTTAGGCGAGGAGAGCAAGAAGTCAGGGAGGGCAAAGTGGAAGAGATGGGTCTTGAGGAGGGATCTGAAGATACGAAGGGAGGAGGCAAGCGGATGTACGCAGGGAGGGAGTTCCAGGAATGGGGGACAGCTAGGGAGAAGGGACGAAGGCGCTTAGGGGAACAGGGGAGGTGTGGGAAGGCGAGCCATATATTCTTTGCTAGGCTGGTCAATTTTCCTCTTTTGTGAAGACTGAGGCAAAACAGGAATTGAGAAGTGCTGTCTTTTCTTTGTCCCCCCATTGGAATTTCTCCACCTTCACTGAGCAGTGAACTCACCTTTCCTTATTTTTCCTTTTACTTCTGATATATTTTCAAAAAAAAAAAACCACCCTCCCCCCTGAGTTCCTTTGTGCCCTAGCCTTCCTGACATCACCCCATCCCTACAAGTTTGGACCACTCATCTACTCATCCCTGGTAACTTGTCCCTCCTTCCATTTCTTATAGGCTTGAGCTAAGTCTTTGGAATGAGCAGGGGCTCCACTCTTCTTCAGACTACACAACTGGTCTATAGAGTATCTTCTGTGGAAATGAGGATGTTGATTGTTCAGTCTCACTACGGTCACATATTGGAAGTGGGATGTAAAGTCTATACATATTACACACCAATTAGTCTTAGGGATGAAGAATAAAGGCACATTCTCAAGGTGTGGGAACATTCCATTTCATGCATTTAAGTAAATTTAGTTCTAGTAAGTGATGTTGGATTTGCAGACATGGGAGTATGAAATCCTCCGTTCATGCTTTCCAAACCTCATTTGGTATAGTGGGTATCACATAGAAAAGTGTATGCAAACCACCCTCTCCCACCAGCCTGGGAGATTTGATTATTAGGAATGTAGATAGATGGGTTGCTGGTGGCCATGAGGACCGCATGGTAACTTGCCTGCCTGGTGCGAAGGTAGCGGACCTCACACGACACATATATAGAATCCTAGAGAGTACTGGGAAGGAACATGTTGTCGTGGTCCATGTTGGTACCAATGACATAGGTAGCTGTAGGACAGAAGTTCTGGAGGCCAAATTTAGGCTTCTAGGTAGTAGACTCAAGTGCAGAACCTCCAGTGTAGTGTTCTCGGAAGTGCTGCCTGTTCCACACACAGGACCCCAGAGGCAGGCGGAGCTCCAATGTCTCAATGCGTGGATGAGACAATGGTGCAAGGAGGAAGACTTTAAATTTATCTGGAACTGGGTAGCCTTCTGTGGAGAGGGGAGCCTATACAGACGGGATGGGCTCCACCTTAACCAGAATGGAACCCAGCTGCTGGCACTAAAAATTAAAAATGTGATAGAGCAGTTTTTAAACTAGAACCTAGGAGAAAGCCGACAGGCACTGTGGAGTACGCAGTTCTGACTGTGGCATCTATGCAGGATGATGTTAACTTAGTGGATTTAGAGTTGCTTAAGACTGAGGAAGGGATAAAAATTAAGGGACTTCAGGTGGAATTCGCTGGAGAACAGATAAATAACAATTCCAGGGTGCCTAATACAGTCACCTATAATGTGCACAGTAAGAACAATAAAAATACACACAAATGTCTAAATGCAAATGCTAGAAAACTAAAAAGTAAGATGGGAGAATTATAATGTATGGCGCTAAATGAAGATCTAGACATTATAGGCATCACGGAGACCTGGTGGAATGAGGATAACCAATGGAACACTGTAATACCAGGGTATAAAATATATCAGAGTGACAGAGTAGATAGAGTTGGTGGTGGGTTGGCTCTATATATAAAAGACAACAGTGAGTCAAGTACAATTAAAATTTTAAAGGATGCAAACTGTTCCCTAGAATCTGTATGGATAGAAATTCCAGGTATAAAGGGGAAGAGAATCGTAGAAGGGCTATATTATCATCCCCCTGACCAGGACGGAGAGATTGATAAAGCAATGCTAAAAGAGATCAGACAGGCTACTAAAGTCAACAACATAACAACAATGGGTGACTTCAATTACCCTAATATTGATTGGGTGAATGGTTCCTCGGGGCGGGACATGGAGGTCAAATTTCTGGATGCCGTAAATAACTGCTTCCTACAACAGCTGGTTTTGGAACCAACAAGGAGGAGGAGCTATTCTAGATCTAGTCCTGAGTGGCACGCAGGACCTGGTGCAAGGAGTAACTGTGGTGGAGCCACTAGGCAATAGCGATCATAAATGATCAAATTTGACATCATTTTTGAAGGGAGAAAGACAAACAAAAGTACAGCAGTAGCATTTAACTTTAAAAAGGGAGACTGACAAAATGAGGAAACTAGTTAAAAAGACACTAAAAAGCACAGTTGCAAGGGCTATAAGTTTGCAGGAGGGTGCTGTTTAAAAGCACCCTCCTGGAAGCCCCGATCAATTGCATCCCGCAAGTTAAAAAAAGGAAGCAGAAAGACCAAAAGTCTTCCACAGTGGCTACATGGGGAGGTGAAGGAGGCTATTAAAGCCAAAAAGGCATCCTTTAAGAAATGGAAGGCTAGTTCCAATGAAAATAATACAAAAGAGCATGAACACTGGCAACTTAAATTTAAAATGTTAATAAGGCAGGCCAAGAGAGATTTTGTTAAAGAGGAGGCAAAAACAAGCAACAAAAACTGTTTCAAATACATCCGAAGCAAGAAGCCTGCTAGGGAGTCAGTTGGGCCATTAGATGACAAGGGAGTAAAAGGGTCGCTCAGGGAGGATAAGGACATTGCAGAGAAGCTGAATGAGTTTGTGCATCAGTCTTCACTGCAGAGGATTTTGGGGAGGTACTCACACCGGATCCTTGCTTTGTGGGCGAGGAATTGGAAGATCTGTTACAAATCAATGTGATGTTGGATGATGTTCTAGGGCAAATTGACAAACTGAATACTAACAAGTCACCACGGCCAAATGGCATTCACCCCCGAGTTCTGAAGGAACTCAAATATGAAATCGCAGACCTACTTTGTAATTTGTAACCTGTCACTAAACTCTACCACTGTACCAGAGGACTGGACGGTGGGAAATGTAGCCCTGATATTTAAAAAGGGATCCAGAGGCGATCCTGGAAACTACAGACCAGTAACCTTGACGTCTGTGCCGGGCAAAATGGTGGAAACCATCATTAAGGACAGAATTACAGGGCATGCTGACAAACATGGCTTAATGGGGAAGAGTCAACACAGATTTAGTAAAGGTAAGTCATGCCTCACTAACCTGTTGGAATTCTTTGAGGGTGTAAATAACCATGTGGACAAGGAAGACCCAGTAGATATAGTGTACCTGGATTTCCAGAAAGCATTTGATATGGTCCTTCATGAGAGGCTCTTGAGAAAATTAAAAAGTCATGGGATAGTGTCTTACTATGGATCAGAAACTGGTTGAAAGATAGAAAGCAAAGGGAAGCACTAAACGGTCAGTTTTCACAACGGAGAGATGTAAAAAGTGGTGTGCCTCAGGGATCTGTATTGGGACCGGTGCTGTTTAATGTCCCCCTCCCAACCTCCTATGGCTACTGAGAGCAGAAGAATCCCTCCTCATCCACCATTCCAAAGCCTCAACTACTTTTGAAGGGGGTAAAGAAGTTCAGGGGATCTCTGCTATTCTACCTCTTCACCAGCCTGTAGTTCTGGATCATAGGGTGAAAACAGACATAACGATAAATCCACTTTAATACTGCATAAGAAAATGAATAAGAAATGCATAAGAAATTAAAGAGGTGTTAAAATGGTCTTAAAGTCGAGTTAGTGTTACGTGAGTTTTCACCCTTTGGGTGAACTCACACATAACTCTGCTAAACTCCAATGTCCGCAGGGCCCTGGAATCTGTATAAACAGCCCCGGATGATCCCCAGATTGCTGTTGTGTGTGAGTGAGGCACTCTGGTTTCCAGCCCCGCTTTAAACTCAGATCTGACATTTACATCTGATGTATTTGTCAGATACAAGAATAGACACAGTCCCTGCCCTAGGGCTTACAATCTGCGAGACCGGAGTGGGTGGGTGGGGAGACGAAGGGGAACAGAGGGAGAGACAAGGAGCATAACAGTCATGAAGACCGAGGGGGGTGGGGGAGAGACGGGGGGGAACAGAGGGAGAGACAAGGAGCATAACAGTCATGAAGATGCGAGGTCCCAGGTGCACACGGTTGGCTTCGCACAATCCACACACAATTTGAAGTACTGTAACCTTTCTGGGATAGCAGAGAACTGGAGAGGTATGGCAAGGCCTACAATGGATGTTTTAAATCAGCTGCATCTTCACTTAAAAAAATAAAAATAAAAAAGGTGGAGGGGGGGAGGAGAGAGAAGACTGTTGGGATTCACCTCAGAAAGTTATCTTGTATGTTCTGCTCCCAAATGAGATCACATCTGGCTCAGCTGCCTGCAAATCTAGGAGACAAACTTCTAAAGTGGGAAGCCTTGGGCAACAGTAAGCCTAAATATGGTCTCAGTTTTTCCATTTGCCTCAAAAATGTAAGGTAGCTAGAGCAGACTTCAACTCCTTTGGAGAGAGGAAACTGCAGTCACAGACACCAAATTATATGCCTGCGATCCTAGTTACACTCCCATGCTATCCCACATGGTACTAAATCAAGGCTTAAGTAAAGCTGTGTGGGATTTCACTCCTGGGCATTACTCCTGATGGTGGCAATTACCTTAGATGTCTGCAAAAACCCTCCTAAAATAACAAGATAGGAAAAACTTTGGCTGTTTCAGCTTCTAGGAAGAGTCTAAACTGGATCCAAATCCCAGGACCTCAATGGCCTCTAGGGAAAGCATTCTGATATTCACAACACAGAGAAACACTACATAAGGCTACTTATTTAGCTTCTCTGTTAGAATAAATATAGAAAGAATTTAACCACACACTGAAGGAGGGGGAGGAGTTCCCAAATCATCCCTCCTCTGTTTTATGTAGTACCAGTTTCCCATTTTTGCACTAAATAGTATTTTTGTTAAAATTGAGACAATTATGATGAGACAAAACCAATTCAGCCACAAAGGAAAACAAACAGTATGCTTCTAGTCCACATCCTTGAAAGAAATTGTCTGATTATTCTGTGCAAAGAATTTCCATGAGCAAAGACAAGAACAAAATTGTGCAATGGGAACCCTTAAACAGTAAGGTCGGTTTGATGAGGGAAGAGAGCTCTCCTGCGCTCTACAGGAAACCCAGACCCACAGGTCCCGGATAAGCATGGACTGGAAACACCTTATATCATCCAGGGGGTACTAAAACTCATTTCAAGGCATCAGTCTTTCACAGAGTCATAAAGCTGTAAAGAACCTCAGGGGTCATCTAATCGAGCCCCAGCACTGATGCAGGATTCGGTATACCAAAACTACCCCAACAAAAAAATAGAGCCTATATTGTAACAGCTCCCCCTAACTTGGCCAGCAAAAAATGGCAAGTTGTTGCACTGTGCCATGGAGATTTCATCCCTTAAGTATTTTATTTATTATTTTGTATTACAATTACACTTAGGAGCCAAAGTCACAAACTAAGAGCCCACTGTGCAACCACAAAGACATCTCCTACCCCTGGAAAATTACAGTCCTGATGTATAATCTCAATTTTAGCATTATTATTATTATTATTATTATTATTATTATTAACAAACATTTATATAGCGCCAGCAGTGTACCTGGCACTTTACAAAGAAATAAAATAGACACGGTCCCCACCACTAGGGCTTACAATCTGAGATACAGGAGCTGGGGGAGAGACATAGGAAGGGGAACAGAGGGAGAGACAAGGGGTCTAACATTCATGAAGATGCGAGGTCTCAGGTACACGTACTTGGCTTGGTTATGATGAGAATGACA
>QEPC01002955.1:324717-368662 GCA_003113815.1 Sphenodon punctatus | reverse complement strand
TTTAAACTCAGATCTGACATTTACATCTGATGTATTTGTCAGATACAAGAATAGACACAGTCCCTGCCCTAGGGCTTACAATCTGCGAGACCGGAGTGGGTGGGTGGGGAGACGAAGGGGAACAGAGGGAGAGACAAGGAGCATAACAGTCATGAAGACCGAGGGGGGTGGGGGAGAGACGGGGGGGAACAGAGGGAGAGACAAGGAGCATAACAGTCATGAAGATGCGAGGTCCCAGGTGCACACGGTTGGCTTCGCACAATCCACACACAATTTGAAGTACTGTAACCTTTCTGGGATAGCAGAGAACTGGAGAGGTATGGCAAGGCCTACAATGGATGTTTTAAATCAGCTGCATCTTCACTTAAAAAAATAAAAATAAAAAAGGTGGAGGGGGGGAGGAGAGAGAAGACTGTTGGGATTCACCTCAGAAAGTTATCTTGTATGTTCTGCTCCCAAATGAGATCACATCTGGCTCAGATGCCTGCAAATCTAGGAGACAAACTTCTAAAGTGGGAAGCCTTGGGCAACAGTAAGCCTAAATATGGTCTCAGTTTTTCCATTTGCCTCAAAAATGTAAGGTAGCTAGAGCAGACTTCAACTCCTTTGGAGAGAGGAAACTGCAGTCACAGACACCAAATTATATGCCTGCGATCCTAGTTACACTCCCATGCTATCCCACATGGTACTAAATCAAGGCTTAAGTAAAGCTGTGTGGGATTTCACTCCTGGGCATTACTCCTGATGGTGGCAATTACCTTAGATGTCTGCAAAAACCCTCCTAAAATAACAAGATAGGAAAAACTTTGGCTGTTTCAGCTTCTAGGAAGAGTCTAAACTGGATCCAAATCCCAGGACCTCAATGGCCTCTAGGGAAAGCATTCTGATATTCACAACACAGAGAAACACTACATAAGGCTACTTATTTAGCTTCTCTGTTAGAATAAATATAGAAAGAATTTAACCACACACTGAAGGAGGGGGAGGAGTTCCCAAATCATCCCTCCTCTGTTTTATGTAGTACCAGTTTCCCATTTTTGCACTAAATAGTATTTTTGTTAAAATTGAGACAATTATGATGAGACAAAACCAATTCAGCCACAAAGGAAAACAAACAGTATGCTTCTAGTCCACATCCTTTAAAGAAATTGTCTGATTATTCTGTGCAAAGAATTTCCATGAGCAAAGACAAGAACAAAATTGTGCAATGGGAACCCTTAAACAGTAAGGTCGGTTTGATGAGGGAAGAGAGCTCTCCTGCGCTCTACAGGAAACCCAGACCCACAGGTCCCGGATAAGCATGGACTGGAAACACCTTATATCATCCAGGGGGTACTAAAACTCATTTCAAGGCATCAGTCTTTCACAGAGTCATAAAGCTGTAAAGAACCTCAGGGGTCATCTAATCGAGCCCCAGCACTGATGCAGGATTCGGTATACCAAAACTACCCCAACAAAAAAATAGAGCATATATTGTAACAGCTCCCCCTAACTTGGCCAGCAAAAAATGGCAAGTTGTTGCACTGTGCCATGGAGATTTCATCCCTTAAGTATTTTATTTATTATTTTGTATTACAATTACACTTAGGAGCCAAAGTCACAAACTAAGAGCCCACTGTGCAACCACAAAGACATCTCCTACCCCTGGAAAATTACAGTCCTGATGTATAATCTCAATTTTAGCATTATTATTATTATTATTATTATTATTATTATTAACAAACATTTATATAGCGCCAGCAGTGTACCTGGCACTTTACAAAGAAATAAAATAGACACGGTCCCCACCACTAGGGCTTACAATCTGAGATACAGGAGCTGGGGGAGAGACATAGGAAGGGGAACAGAGGGAGAGACAAGGGGTCTAACATTCATGAAGATGCGAGGTCTCAGGTACACGTACTTGGCTTGGTTATGATGAGAATGACAGCAGGCAGGTCCATGTGGCAAGGATAAGGGTAAACAGACGGTAGGTATAGGAAATAGTGGCTCAGCAGGATAAAGAGTCAGACAGAGCAGAGCGAAAGAGGTGAGTTTTAAGGAGAGATTTGAAGGTATGAAGGGAGGGGGCAAGGCGGATGTGGACAGGGAGGGAGTTCCAGGCATGGGGGGCAGCAAGTGAGAAGGGACGAAGGCGCTTAGGGGAGCAGGGAAGGCGTGGAAGGGTGAGAGAAGGGACAGAGGAGGAGCGAAGTGCACGGGCTGGAGTATGGAGGGCGATAAGTGCAGAGAGGTAGGGGGGAGCAAGGTTGTGAAGAGCTTTATAGGTGAAGACTAGGAGCTTGTGCAGGATTCGTTCAGGAAGGGGAAGCCAGTGAAGCGAAGAGAGGAGGGGCTGCACATGGTCGAAGCGACTGGCGAGGTAGATGACCCTGGCAGCAGAGTTTTGGACAGAGATGAGGGGAGAAAGGTGAGACCGGGGAAGGCCAGAAAGAAGGAGGTTACAGTAATCGAGACGAGAGATGACCTGAGCATGAACAAGAGTTTTGGCAGACGAGACAGAGAGAATGTTAGACCACGTATGCGTATTGTGTCTTTTACATACAACTATCGTCTCAGTGCTTTCCAATCTAACAGGGACCGGATTTACCAAGTACCAGTTGTTGGCATGGCCAGATAGATGAGCAAGGTGCGTGAGTTGCTCAGTAGCCCCAACCTAAGTGTTGCTGTAGGCAAGTGCTGAGTTGCTTTGGGAGTACTTTGTGTGAGCACTCATAACCGAGACAGCAGGAAGTGCTGCAGGTCAGGACCACAATACACTGGTGGAGGTGCATGGAGACCGTTTGTATACTGCCTGCCCACATAATTCCTAGCTCTCATAAACATTAAGATTCAACAGCGCCATAAGCGCCTCACTTTTGCAAATGCACACACTTTTACAAAGGGAAAAAGTGTTTTGAGGAGACACACACATAGAGCTGATGCATATCTTTAATCAGAACATTCTTCTTGAATTCATAAGTGATTGTGGTCAAAATTATATTCACTGGGGGAAAAGGGAGCTAAGGCCTGAAACTCAGCTAAATTGCTCTAATCCCTGAACAGTGGGATTATCTCAAGACAGCTACACTCCAAAGTCACTTCAGTACTGCTGTAAAATGATGATCAACAGAATTCTTCAGTGAACTGGAACTGGTTAGTTCTAATTGCCTTTCTCGCTTCACTTCTGGATGCTCTTCTGATCCTTTAGCCATAACAGTTGAAGACAGACTTTTACATGCACACACAATATGCAGTCAACTAGTATTTAAATAGGGGAAATTAAATACCAAGTTGCCATGTCTATCCAAAATCCCTGCTAAGTGCCTCTCAACTCATTAGCTCAAATCTTACTTTTAAACTGTTAGTAAAACAGCACAAACTCACTAGCTCAGTATGCAGCAAGGCCTTTACTGCACTAAACATTTTCAGCACTTCTCCCTCATTGCAACTCCACCACCGTAAATTACAACAGAATCACTGAGTAGGGTTGGTATTACTTTGAACGCTGTCAACTGAACTCCATATATTCCACTGTCAATAGCATTGTGTAAGTGCGACAACAATAGTAAGAGAATAGCTGAAAATCTTCAGTACAGACCATGCCACAGATGGAGACAGGGATAGGGCAGGAGGCCAGTATGTCACTCCTGTTGCCGAGAGTCAGTCCTCAATTGCCTAATGACTCCGCAGTGAAAACTCTGCAAATGGAGATGTGAACACAGTGACCTCAAAATAGGAGCCCTGCAGGTCAAATCACAACTGTAGGGATGTTCTCATGATCTTGACTCCCTGCTGTTTATCTGCAGAAATTCCTGCAGAACTGCCTACAGTTCTGTTCTCATGAGCAGATAGAACAAGGAAAACAATTTGATCCTTGCTTTACTGCTTACTCACTGAGCAGGAGACAGCCTACTGCAGCAGGGGGCAGAAAAACCAGCTAACAAAGACAGTTTCACACACAACTACCAAGGGCAGATGAACAAGGAAGAGAGGAGCACACTGGAATGGAGGACTAGAAGACAGACCTGTTTGGATATGAATTACACAAACGATTGAAAAAGTAGCTACCCCCTTCTCTTTACCCTTACTTCAACCACTATGGGTGTTTTTAGATGAGATGCTACCCCGCATGGCCACCCAGGAACCAATGAGTCCACCACCCATCTGAAGGTGGCATGGGGAGGATGCATGCTCCTGTGAGCCATGGAGCATGCACTCATGGCCACTTATGGAGCACTGCCAGGAAGTTCACAGTGCTCCATGTGGGGCAAGCCAAATAGTTCCGTAGCAATCTACGGAGACACAGTCTTTGCAAGGGGACCCGACCTTGGTAAGTCACAATAACTGGCCAAGAGCACTGGGGAGCCCAGGTGCCCCAGCACCCACACCAGGGACATGTCAATTACGAAGGCCGGCTTGGTGCACTTCCTTCTCTACCATGGTCCGTGACAGGGAGTGTATGGCGGCTTATATCTGTGGCAGGGGTAGCAACACAAGGAGCTGTCCATTTGAATCCCTCCCTACCTGAGTGGGTGCCCCAGAGCAGTGCCACTCAGCACCTTCTTGGAAGTCCCCCAAGTAAATCGAGGGACCACTATGGAGAGGGCGTTCTTGGTGGCCATACCTTGGCTGTGGAACTCCCTCCCGGAGGAGGCTCCCCTAGGCCCAGACCTGCTGACTTTTCACCAGGTTTGTAAAATCTGGCTGTTCCGCCAAGCATTTGCTGGAGGGTACGGGTGAGGGAGGAAGGGAGGGATGAGATATTATTTATATTTATTATTATTAAAATTTATATGCCGCCGCCTCCTGCTACAAGCATCTCGGAGCAGCTAACAACATTTTAAAACACACAACTAAAACTACAATTAAAACAACCTAAAAACCCCAGATTAAAATAACCCACACCCAAACCCTACCTAACTCAACCCAGCTCACTACCCATCTCCCCCCGCCCCGACCCACTCCCTTCCCCGAAGGCCTGGACAAACAGCCAGGTCTTACAGGCCCAGCAGAAGGCCAGGGCCAGCTGAGCTTCCTCCGGGAGGGAGTTCCACAGCCGCAGTGCAACTACCAAGAACGCCCTTTCCATTGTGACCCCTCGGCTAACCCAGGGAACCTCCAAGAAGGCGGGGCCCAAGCTGTATAGGGCTTTAAAGGTTAAAACCAGCACCTTTAAGCGGGCCCAGAAGGCAACCAGTGCAGAGCTTGGAGCACTAGTGTTATGTGCTCCCTACGGCCTGTCCCTGTCAGAAGATGGGCCGCCACATTCTGCACCAGTTGCAGCTTCTGAACCGTCACCAGGGGCAGCCTCACATAGAGCACGTTGCAGTAATCCAGCTTCGAGGTGATGAACGCATGGATGAGGGTAGCCAGGTCGGAGTCCAAAACATACGGCTGGAGCCTCCGCACAAGTTGTAGCTGGCGAAAGGCTCCCCTTGTCACAGGTTGGAGGGTCCGCTCTTGTTGCTCACTTGTGTTCTAATGTTAGACACCGACACTTCTTCATAAAGATAAGTAAGTTAGTTTATTGATTACATAAGCAAGATAGTTGATACAGAGTGGTTACTACAAATCAAAGGTAAGCATAACGCATTCCTGATCTATACTGTTTGAGTTCCTACATAGGCATCTTACCCTATAAAGGTCCATAAGCTTCTTGTTCCTCAGTCATAAAGGTAGAATGACTGGGCACTGGTTTCTTAGTTGGTAAAGAGCAAAATCATGTCTCTCACCTCATGTTTCTTGAGCCTAGCTGCTGCCAGGCAGGCTTTCACATGTAGATCAGCTCTCAAGATGACTTTAGGATGGAAGAGCTTCAAGGTGACTCACTGGCCACTTTAAATAATTTTCCCCTTCTTTGTGTCTGTTCCTGCCTTTGGGGAATCATGGGGTCGGTCACATAGGCAACCCAGGCAAACACAAAGACCCATCTAAATCTCTACAGGGTTCCGTCTGGGAAGTGTCCTCAATACCCATTTTGTTATCTCTTTGTATTTCCTGTAGCCTGGTGACGTGTCAGAGCCCTAATTTGAGTTCTACAGCTCTCAATTGTAACCTTACATACATGGGGAACCTATGGCATTACATATTTACCAGACTTGTAGTCTACATGTAGTCCCGTGTTACACGTGTGTGACCCTATGTTCCTCCGTGACAGCCCCCCCGTAAGATTACATCGTGAAGTGGGCCCGACGGGTCTCGTAACATGCTGAGACTGGCGTGTCCTTCTGGTGTGTGTAGGGATATGCAACCTTCCTACCTCCTTTCCATGTGGTTGAATCCTATTAAAGTTAGCCCTTTGGTTTTCCAAACCCTCTGTCAGCCCTGTGGGGCTATCACGTTCACATGTTTTCCACCATGTTGTAGTGGAGTGATCCTGTAGATTATACCCTTCAAGGTACATCAGTAAGTGTTTGCATAAGACTGTGACAAATGGATGGGAATGCCATGTTAACAACCTTTGTTCCCCATTCACAAACTTTGGCCATGTTTCAAGATTTTCTGGCAGCCTGTTTCTTACTGGCTGTATGTCTGTTCCCATCAGAAGTATTATTAGGAGACAAAAGAAGAAGTGTGGAGTAATTTTTACACTACTGAGCACCCTGCCTCTGTTGTCTGTGTAATTCTGCATTTCCAAACACTTTTCACCAGGAGTAAGGTTGTAATTCCCCGTGTTATCATGTGGCATTCGTATTTCCCCCTTGGCTGTGATGCTGTGCGTTGATGTCTTTGCATTCAACTCAATCACCCAGCCAGAAACTGTTTCTGTGAGGGGGGTTTCTCTACAGCCTCTCTTGTGCCCTGCCCCCAACTTCTGTTTGTACCTCCCGGATCCCCTGGGTCGGTATAACCATGTTTTTCTCCTTTTGGGGAGTCTGACTTTGTGACATGGGTGTGAGAACCTCCACGTATCCCTTCAGACCTTCCCACACCAAACTCCGGAGGATTTATTTTACTGAGTGCAGCGGTCTGAGTCTGGACTCTGTTA
Organism: Sphenodon punctatus; assembly: GCA_003113815.1. Taxonomy (NCBI): domain Eukaryota; kingdom Metazoa; phylum Chordata; class Lepidosauria; order Sphenodontia; family Sphenodontidae; genus Sphenodon; species Sphenodon punctatus. The sequence goes on along the minus strand of QEPC01002955.1, from coordinate 361,692 downwards.
ACCGTTACCTCCCCTCCAGTTTCCACTTCAGCAGCGTTTCCCTGCTCCTTCTTAGGCAAGGCAGAGGTGCACAGTTCACTCTTAGACTGGTGCTCCTGGTTCTTTAGGATTACATGGTGGTGCATTTCTACCCCTGAGGAAGAGATATCCCTCGTTCCCCCCTCCATCCCGGGAACGGTTTCCTGTACATTCCCGCCTCCTCCTAAGGTAGAATCCTCCACCTCCCGGCTTGCCTGTCTCCACTTGGGTTCAGGTAGCCACTTCCCACCTTCTCTTAAGGTAGGACAACAAACCTCCGGGTCATTCCGCAACCCCCTGGTTTGAGTAGGGGCGTTTGCAGCCTCTAACTCTCCCCCTGCGGTGGTTACTCGGTTTAATTCTTCAGGATTGGGTCCCTCTGTGTAAGGTGGGGTGCCAAGTCCTGGGCTTCAGAATCAGTTTGACCCATTTGCTTCATTCCCTGGAGTTCCCCATGTGAGACAGACTGGCAGTTAACTCCCCGAGTCTTGTCCTTCCCTGCCTTCTGGCTGGTTTGGGGACTCCTGTTTGGGGTTTTTCTGCCCCTGAGTGGAGTTCACAGGTTGGGGTACAGGACCTGTAAAGCCTTCCTGTAACCCTTCCCCTCCACTAGGGTGTTCTGTGTCTCCCCATGTTGTAGGGGTAGAGGTGCAACTTGTTCAGGGTTCTCTGAGTCTTGTTGCCCCTCACCCTCCCTTCCCAGGTTACTCTCTGACTTCCCATGTTTCTGGGAGTGGGCTTTTCCCAGGCTCCATTTGTTTATATCATTCCCCACTAGCATTTCATTTTGTTCTTTTCTTGGGAGGACAGCAACTTGGATTGGTCCTTTCGTCCCTTGCCATTCTAACTCTACAGTGGCTGTGGGCAAAATATCCCGGATGCCCGTTGCCATTGATACAACAACCTTTCTATGAGTGTTTATTTTATGTTTTGGGATCAAGTCTTCCCGTACCATCACCATTTGTGCACCATTGTCTGCTCTTCCCACACAGTGTACTCCGTTAATCTTAGCAGGTTTTCATAGTAACTGATCTCCTGTGGGTGGGTTAGGAATGGTACAGCAATCATTAACACCTCTGGGGACTGGTTGAAGTACAGACACAAAATTCACACTGACAGTCCCAATAATCTCATCAGCCTCTCTTTTGGGGCTGTGAAATTCTCTTTTGGGGGGGCAGTCTCTTACCACATGCCCTGTTTGCTTACAATTATAACACTGTCTTGAATCATTAGTAGGGGATTAGGAGGTGTGTGCTCTTTGGAGTCTGGGTGATGCCTGTCTCCCCGCACCTCCATTCTCGATTGGTTTGTTCTGGGTTAAGTTTACTTGTTCAGATTGTGAATTGTACCCATTCTGCTTATGGTAAAACCCTTGATTGGATTTTTCCCCATTATGTGGTTTCTTTTCCCCATAAGCTGAGATAGCATTTGAAATATACTCATTTGCCCTCCTCCCATCCTGTTTGACATTCGTGATCCCTTGATTAAGCAAGTGTGATTTGAGATTAGGGGTACAATTATTTAGGAATTGCTCAAGGATTACAAGGTCCATTACTTGCTCCTTTGTAGCCTTTCCTTGTTCATCTAGCCACGTCCCCCCGTACTGATGTAAAATTTTTCCCATATCTGAATAAGACATATCATCTCCCTTCTTAAAGTTGCGTAGTTTCAGGCAAAAAGTTTCTGGAGTGATTCTGTACTCCTCGAGAACTGCTTTTTTGAATTCCTCAAAAGTCAATGCTTCGTTTTCCGCAAGCTTTACGCTGTACACATCTCTTGCTTTCTCAGGGATCTTGGGTATCACCAAACTGATCCACGAGTCCTCTGGAATCTTTTCTCGTTGAAAGATTTGAAAAATCAGTTTCAAGGGCAGTTGTGAAAAATTTATCTATGCATTCGCTTTCTTTGTATATGGGCAGAAGTGCTGAACAGTCTCTGATTAGTTGCCTCCTGTCTCTTTCTGGGATGCTTCCCGAGGGTAGTGTGGGTTGCATTCCTACATCTACTTATATTTTTAGGAGAGCGAGTTGATATTCTCATTCTCTGTTTTTCTTCCTGTTTTATTTTTTCAAGTCTGAGCTTATGTTCCATTCTCATTCTGGCCATCTCGAGATCAGGATTAGAGCCTCCTCCCTCTGGTTGCTGGTCAGTAGGAAGAGGATTTTGGGGTACGTTTGGCAGCGCATTTCCATCTCCTGGTTGCTGGTCGGATGGAGGGGAATTTGGTGGAGGGGGATTTGCTGCCCCCGTTCCGCTCCCATCCGTGCTCATTTCAAATTCCTGGATCAGCTGTTTCAGTTGCTGCTTCGTTTTCCTCTCTGTTTGGAGGTGTCTGGCTTGTGCCTCCTTTTCCAATTCTGGCTTCAAGAGCTTGGAGAAACGCTTTGGCAGCCCTATTTTGATATCTGTTCCTGACCTGAAATTAAAATTAAAATAACAAACTCAACGCACTCTGCTCCAGGATCTGCTTATTCCCCTCTCAGAGCTGAGTTCCCGACTGCTGGGGCTTTCAGATTCTGCAGGTATGGGATTTACTCCCTTCAGAGGAGTCCAGTCACCTGGGTATGCTCCTCTACTTTCTACACATTGGTCCACAAGCTGAGCTTTACCCTTACTCGTTGGGGCGTCACTGTCACGGGTTGGAGGGTCTGCACTCCCACTTTACCGGGTTTGAGTGACTCAGTTTCCCTTGTGCACAGCTCTCTTGAATCAGTTTCTCTCTCTGGCTAATTCAAGTGTGCCACAATGAAACTCCTTTGTCACACAAGGGCCCGATCCTTCCCGTTTACAGACTCTTTACTCTCTGGGTTCGCAAGAGCTTGAGGGCTCTTGTTGCTCACTTGTGTTCCAATGTTAGACACAGACACTTCTTCATAAAGATAAGAAGTAAGTTTATTGATTACATAAGCAAGATAGTTGATACAGAGTGGTTACTAGAAATCAAAGGTAAGCATAACGCATTCCTGATCTATACTGTTTGAGTTCCTACATAGGCATCTTACCCTATAAAGGTCCATAAGCTTCTTGTTCCTCAGTCATAAAGGTAGAATGACTGGGCACTGGCTTCTTAGTTGGTAAAGAGCAAAATCATGTCTCTCACCTCATGTTTCTTGAGCCTAGCTGCTGCCAGGCAGGCTTTCACATGTAGATCAGCTCTCAAGATGACTTTAGGATGGAAGAGCTTCAAGGTGACTCACTGGCCACTTTAAATAGTTTTCCCCTTCTTTGTGTCTGTTCCTGCCTTTGGGGAATCATGGGGTCGGTCACATAGGCAACCCAGGCAAACACAAAGACCCATCTAAATCTCTACAGGGTTCCGTCTGGGAAGTGTCCTCAATACCCATTTTGTTATCTCTTTGTATTTCCTGTAGCCTGGTGATGTGTCAGAGCCCTAATTTGAGTTCAACAGCTCTCAATTGTAACCTTACATACATGGGGAACCTGTGGCATTACATATTTACCAGACTTGTAGTCTACATGTAGTCCCGTGTTACACGTGTGTGACCCTATGTTCCTCGGTGACACCCCTCGCCACCGCCTCTACCTGGCAATCCAGTCAAAGGCTGGGGTCCAACAGGACTCCCAGGCTCCGAACCTCCGAACCCCCTCAATGAGAGAAGCCATCACCCCCGCCGCCTGACCCACCAACATCACCTCCGTCTTATCAGGATTCAGCCTCAGTCTGCTCTGCCGCATCCAGTCAGCCACTGCCTCCAGGCACCGGGAAAGCACCGAGACTGCAGGGCCTGGGTCAGTTGAAAAAGAGAGGTCCAGCTGGGTGCCATCAGCATATTGGTGGCAACGCACACCAAACCGTCTCACAACCTCCCCCAGGGGTTGCATATAGATGTTAAACAATAATGGAGACAAAACAGAACCTCGCGGTACGCTGCAAGAGAGATCCCGGGGGCTAGATGTTTCAGCTCCCAACATCACCCGCTGGCTCCTTCCTGAGAGGAATGAGCAGAACCATCCAAGGACCATCCCATTTCCCCCCCACCCCCCAGGGACCACAATCGTCTCAGCAATAACCCATGGTCCACTGTATCAAAAGCAGCCAAGAGATCTAACAGGACTGGTAGTGTTGAACGCCCTGAGTCCATCTCTCGGCGGAGGTCGGCCACCAAGACCACCAACGCAGTCTCTGTGCCATACCCTGGGTGAAACCCCGATTGAAAAGGGCCTAGAAAACGGATGCCATCCAGGTGACCCCGGAGCTGCTGGGTCACAAACCATTCAATAACCTTCCCTAAAAAGGGAAGGTTAGAGACAGGCCGGTAACTGGTTGGTGCGACAACGTCCAAAGATGGTTTCTTTAACAGGGGCCGCACCACCGCCTCCTTGAGGCAGTCCAGCACCCTGCCCTCCTGAAGGGAGGCACTGATCACCCCCGCCAGCACCGGCCCCAAGGTCTCCCTGGAGGCTTTCACCGACCAGGACGGGCATGGATCTAATGGGGGGGTGGGGGTTGAGGACTAGGGTCGGGGTGGGGGGGTTGTTTTATGTTTATATTTTTAGGGCTTCCCCCTAAAGTGGTTTTATATTTGTATTTTATGTGTTTTATATTTTTGTTTTAAATAGTAAGCTGGCCCAAGCTGCTTTGCAGAAGGGGCAGGGTATAAAATTGTATAATAAGTTAATAAATAAATAATATATTCTACATCAACACAAATATGTCTGACCATATCTAAAAGTCTGCCTGGATGTCTTGCCGCCAACTCAAGTTTAATATGGCCAAGACCGAACTCCTCATCTTTCCCCCAAAACGTTCCCCTCCTACTTCCCTCTCAATTTCCATTGAGGGAGTCGCCATCGAGCCAGTCCCTCAGGCACGTAGCCCAGGATTCCTCTTAGACACTGCCCTCTCCTTTAAGCATCAGATCCAGGCTGTTACTAAATCCTGCCGCTTTGCTCTGTATAATATTGCTAAAATCCAGACCTGCCTTACTGTTGCCACCGCAAAAACCCTCGTCTATGCTTTAGTCATCTCTCGCCTTGACTACTTCAACCCCCCCTGCTCCAATCTCACCCCCACTCAACTCCATTCAACACTGCAATTAAAATCATCCACCTTGCCCATGGCTTTGACCACATTCAGCCCTTCCTCTCTGCCTTACACTGGCTCCCTCTATGGGAACGCGTTCAGCACAAGCTCCTGGTCTTCACCTTCAAAAGGCTCAACAAGGCCTTGCTCCCCCATATCTCTTCGCTCTTGTATCCTGCCACACCTCTGCTCACAACCCCCTTGCTCCTCTAAACATCTTCACCCCTTCTCCCTTGCTGCCCCTCATGCCTCAACTCCCTCCCTGGATACGTTCACTCCGCTCCCTCCCTCCCAACTTTCAAATTCCTCCTGAAAACTCATATCTTCCGTCAGGCCTTCCCTAGCTTGTCATGAGTGTAACGGTGTCCTCTCCCCCTCACTCAGAACCTAGCTCTCTGTAACTGAGTGAAGCACATGTGCCTGCAACTTCTCAACCTCATGAATGTACTCTTGTCTCTCCCGATGTTCGCCTCTCCCTTGTCTCTTAAGACTGTAAGTTCTTGGGGTACGGACCTGTTCATAACTACTGATTGTAGTGCCAGGTACATCACTGGTGCTATATAAATAAAAATAATAAAAAATAATAAATATCCTTTGGCTTAGGGTGGGATAAAAATTAAAAATAAATTTATTTTAAAATGTTATTTATTTAAAATAATTAATATCCCACCCCTCCTGCCTCAGGCAGCTCAGGACATCAATATTAAAACATCATAAAACACCACCACCAAAAACTAACACCCCTCATCAAAATAATTACCATGAAAGTAAATAAAATAACCCAATCTTCCCCCTAACCCAACCCTGCACACTCCCTCCCCATCTCCTTCTCCAAATGCCTGGTGGAACAATAAAGTCTTACATAGCCACCAGAAGGTGAGCAGATCTAAGCAGAGGCGGGCCTCCTCCAGAAGGGAGCTCCACAGTAACCGTGTGGTCACCGAGAATGTCCTCCTCAAGGTGTCCATCCCAAACAGTGCGGGACCTCAAGGAGAATGCCCCCAGCAGACCGCAAAGGCCGGCTTAGGGTCTGGGGAGGGTGAGGGGGTCCTGCAGATAAGTGGGACCCAGACCACGTAGGGCCTTAAAGGTCAAAACCAGCACTGTGAATCAGGCCTGGAAGACTATTGGCAGCCAGTTGAGGGAACGCAAAACCGGAGTTATATGCTCACACCGGCCTGTCCCCATAAGGAGATGGGCCGCTGCATTTTGCACTAGCTGCAGCCTCCAGACAGTCACCATGGGCAGCCCCATGTAGAGCACATTACAGTAGTCAAGTCTCAAGGTAATGAAACTATGGATGATGGTGGCAAGGTCAGAGTTAGAAATATAGGGTCAGAGCCTTCTAACCAGATGTAATTGGCAGAAGGCGCCCCCAGTCACAGTCGCTACCTGATCACCCAAGCGCAACTGCGGATCTAGGAGCACCCCCAGGTTCTGGACCGCAGATACCAGAGGAGGGAGAACCCCATCTATGATGGGCATCCCTCCCTGCCTCAGATCACTGGCCCTACCAACCAGCATCACCTCCATCTTGTCGGGATTCAGCTTCAATCAACTCACCCTCATCCAGTCCCTCACAGCTGCTAGACAGTGGGAAACCACCGAGACTGCCGGGCGTGGGTCAGATGAAAACAAGAGGTAAAGCTGAGTGTCATCAGCATATTGATGACACCACATCCCAAATCTGCTCACGATCTCACCCAGCGACTGCAGCGCATATACACATTGAACAGGAGGGAAGACAGAATAGAACCCTGTGGCACTTCACACAGGAGGCCCCAGGGAGACGATGACAAGCACCACCCACTGGGATCTTGCACGTAGGAAAGAATGGAACCATTGTAAAACAGTCTCACTCACCCCAGCCAGATCATGAAGGCGCGTCACGAACTAACTGTCAATGGTATCAAATGCTGCTGAATGATCTAACAGAATCAGCAGGGCCAAATTTCCCATCTAATTCTAGACGCAGATTGCTGACCAAAGCCACAAGTACAATCTCAGTGCCATAACATGGGCGAAAACCAGACTGCAACAGGTCTAGAAAACCAATACTGTACAGATGTGCCTGGAGCTGCTGAGCCACCAGCCACTCAATAAACTTCCCTAAAAAGGAGAATTTAGAGACAGGTCGAAAGCTAGCAAGGAAATCAGCATCAAACAAAGACTTCTTAAGCAAAAGCTGAATCACAGCCTCCTTGAGGCAGCCCGGCAATCCGCCTTTCCACAGGGAGGCATTAATTACCCCAGTCAGCAACGACCCCAATGTCTCCCGGGTGATTTTCACCAACCAGAATGGGCACGGATCTAATTCACAAGTAGTGACTCTAACAGCCCCCAGCACCACCCCCTGCATCAGCAGGCGACATCAATTGAAACTGATCCCATAAAACTGGACAAGCCGGGACTCAGACTGAATAGGAGTTCAATAATACTGAACTCTTTGACGGGGTATGGTTCAGTAAAACACACATGCATATACCCCCTCTTCAGGTCTGGTTTTTAAAATTCTCTATTCCTTGTATTCTTCAACAGAATTTACTGAGATGGTGTCAGAGAATATGACTGGATTAATGAAAGACCAGGCCACATGAACCTTTTACAGCTCTCTCTTTGAACCATTAACCTGTTCAGACCCTTTAATTAAAGAGTCTAAAAAGCATCCGGATTCCTAGGGATAATCAACTGAACTGAATATATTTCCAGTCAACACTTTTTGCAGAACCCAACCCATTTTTTGTCTTGAAAGTTATTATCAGAGGTGCATGAATGGCATGAATAAGCAAACAAAGCATCATTACAATGAAAAATTCCAGTAGCCTCTTTGCACATACGTACCTCAAATTTCATCAATGCCCATCTCAGACCAACTAGTGAAATTTACAGCTGAAAAAGCTGGTTCCCTTTAAATGCCTCAGAGATAAACGTACAGGACTCCTGGGTCGTTCTCCAGACAGAGGAAAACAATAGTGCTGTAGAAAAGAGTCTTCAGTCAGACACATAAGAAGTGCCATACTAGGTCAGACGAATGGTTTTTTGAGACCAGCACCTGTCTCCAACAGCGGCCAATCTTGGTTGTTGGAAGAAGTACCCAACAGGTCACAATGGGGCAATCCATTCCCTGTTGTTCACTCCTAGTTCCTGACAATTGACCAACTCTTTCTTAAATCCAGCTATACTACTGGCCTTGACCACATCTTCCAGCAACAAATTCCACAACTTCTTTGTGTGTTGAGTGAAAAAATACTTTCTTTTATTTGTTTTAAATCGGGTAAATTGGTATGCTACTTGTTTAAAATGTTGGCCTTCTCCCCGCTACATTTCTAGAAAATGTGTTACATGGAAGACATCTTGCGTGCTCGTACTCATAGATCCTCCTGGCTGTCTTACATTGAATCTGCTCCTATATTATTGAAGATAATAGGGTGCTTCGGCTTAGCGATAAGCTATTCATATTTCAGATTTATTTATTTATTTACATTTATTGGCCGCCCCCTCATGCCTACGGCATCTCGGGGCAGCTCACAACAAAACAATGTTAAAATGAATAAAACAACAATATAAATAATTTAAAACTACCCGCCCCTCAAAAAAAAAATTCCCCCTCCCTACCCTGCCATCTCACCCTCCCTTCCGAAGGCCTGGGCAAACAGCCAGGTCTTACAGGCTCAGCAAAAAGCCATCAGACCCGGGGCCAGGTGAGCTTCCTCCGGGAGGGAGTTCCAAAGCCGCGGCCCGGCCACCGAGAACACCCTCTCCATCGTGGCCCCCCGTTTAACACGGGGGCCCCCTGGAAGGTGCCCCCGACAGACCGCAGGGGCCGCCCTGGGGTGCAGAAGGCGAGGCAGTCCCCAAGGTATGAGGGGCCCAGACCGTATAGGGCTTTATAAACCACCAACACCACCTGGAATCTGGCTCGGTACGCTATAGGCAGCCAGTGCAGAGTGCGTCGCGTAAAGCGACGGGCCGCTGCATTCTGCACCAGCTGAAGCCTCCGAATCAGAACCAAGGGAAGCCCCATGTAGAGCGCGTTGCAGTAGTCTAGCCTCGAGGTGATGAAGGTGTGAATAAGAGTGGTCAGGTCGGGCCCGGAGATGTATGGGCGCAGCCTCTGCACCAGATACAGCTGGCGGAAGGCAGCTTTAGCCACCGCCTCCACCTGCCGATCCAGACGGAGGCCCGAATCCAACACCACTCCCAGACTCCAACCCTGCTGGGCTATAGGAGGGCAGACCCACACCACCACCACCAGAGGGGTCAGCACCTCCCTCGCCCTACCCACCACCATCACCTCCGTCTTATCAGGATTGAGCTTCAGTCTGCTCTGCCGCATCCAATCCGCCACAGCCTCCAAACATTGGGAGAGCAATGAGACAGCGGGACCTGGGTTGGTCAAAAACGAGAGGTACAGCTGAGTTTCATCAGCATATTGGTGACAACACACCCCGAACTCTCTCACAATCTCCCCCAAGGGCTGCATATATACATTAAACAAAAGCGGAGACAGAATCAAACCCTGCAGAACGCCGCACGTCAAGGCTCAGGGGCTAGATGTTTCAGCACCCAGCACCACCCGCTGGCTTCTCCCCAAGAGGAATGAGCCGAACCACCCAAGGACAGTCCCGTCCAGACCCCCCAGGTCTCGCAGCCGTCTCAGCAGCAGCCCATGGTACACGGTATCAAAAGCGGCCGAGAGATCTAGCAGGATCAAGAATGTAGAGCATTCTGCATCCATCTCCCGGCAGAGATCGTCCACCAAAGCCACCATCGCCGTCTCAGTGCCATAGCCAGGGCGGAACCCAGATTGAAAAGTGTCAAAGAAACCGATATGGTCCAGATGCGCCTCGAGCTGCAGAGCCACCGCCCATTCAATAACCTTCCCTAAAAAGGGAAGATTAGAGACAGGACGGTAACTGGCGAGTGCGTCCACATCCAGCGAAGGCTTCTTCAGCAGGGGGCGCACCACAGTCTCCTTGAGACTGGGGGACAACCTCCCCTGCTGAAGGGACGCATTAACCACCCTTGCCAGAACTGACCCCAACGTCTCCCTGGAAGCTTTTACTAACCAGGACGGGCACAGACCTAGTTCACAGCTTGTGGCTCGAACAGACCCCAAGACATCCACCGCATCAGCCGGCATCACTTCCTGAAACTCCTCCCAGAAAGATCAACCAGATGGTGCCTCCATAACCTCAAGCTCCTCTCCTACTGCATCCAACCCAGTGTCAAAGTTACTCTGGATCTGAGCAATCTTGTCTGCAAAGTAGGTGGCAAACTCCTCACAGCGGCCCTGGGACAAGTCCAGGCGGAGGGAGGCCGGACTGACCAGCCCCCGCACCACCCAGAACAGCTCCGCTGGACGCAACTTTGCAGACGCTATGAGAGCAGCAAAGAATTCCTTCTTTGCTGTTCTCACAACCTCAACATAGGACCGCAATTGGGTCCTATGGAGAAGTCGATCAAATTCAGAGCGAGTCCGACACCAGCATCACTCTAGTCTCCTGCCTACCCGCTTCATACACCGCAGCCCCTCAGTAAACCAAGGAGCCCTGCGGCGACGAGACGGGAGTAGGGGGCGTCGCGGAGCCACCCTATCGATGGCCACCCCCAGCAAGATGTTCCAATGCTGTACCAGCACATCGACAGAGTGGCCATCGGGGTCCAGGGATAACTCCCTCAGAGCCTCCTGGAACCGCTGCGGTTCCATCAGCCTCCAAGGGCGGACCAACCTAACTGGTCCATTCCCCTTCTGTGGGGGGTGCGCTAGGAGGCTGGTCTGCAGGAGATAATGGTCCATCCATGACAAGGGCACAGATCTCACATCCCCCATTAACGGACCACCTGCCTCAAGGCCAGAACAGAAGACCAGGATATGCCCCCCCACATGAGTCGAGCAGTTAAGGATATTGACAGACAGAATCACTTAGCATAAGTGCAATTTAGTCGAGTAGCCCCGTTGTATGTCAGTTGGAAGCCTGAGTGGGGAATGGAAAGATATTTACAACTTATTATTATTAGTATTATTATTATTATTATTAACAAACATTTATATAGCTCCAGCAGTGTAGCTGGCACTTTACAAAGTAATAAAATAGACACGGTCCCTGCCCCTAGGGCTTACAATCTGAGAGACAGGAGCTGGGGGAGAGACTTAGGAAGGGGAACAGAGGGAGAGACAAGGGGTCTAACATTCATGAAGATGCGAGGTCTCAAGTGCACGTACTTGGCTTGGTTACGATGAGAATGACAGCAGGCAGGTCCATGTGGCAAGGATAAGGGTAAACAGATCGTAGGTATAGGAATAGTGGCTCAGCAGGATAAAGAGTCAGACAGAGCAGAGCGAAAGAGGTGAGTTTTAAGGAGAGATTTGAAGGTATGAAGGGAGGGGGCAAGGCGGATGTGGACAGGGAGGGAGTTCCAGGCATGGGGGGCAGCAAGTGAGAAGGGACGAAGGCGCTTAGGGGAGCAGGGAAGGCGTGGAAGGGTGAGAGAAGGGACAGAGGAGGAGCGAAGTGCACGGGCTGGAGTATGGAGGGCGATAAGTGCAGAGAGGTAGGGGGGAGCAAGGTTGTGAAGAGCTTTATAGGTGAAGACTAGGAGCTTGTGCAGGATTCGTTCAGGAAGGGGAAGCCAGTGAAGCGAAGAGAGGAGGGGCTGCACATGGTCGAAGCGACTGGCGAGGTAGATGACCCTGGCAGCAGAGTTTTGGACAGAGATGAGGGGAGAAAGGTGAGACCGGGGAAGGCCAGTGAGAAGGAGGTTACAGTAATCGAGGCGAGAGATGACCAGAGCATGAACAAGAGTTTTGGCAGACGAGACAGAGAGAAAAGGGCGAATCTTAGCAATGTTATGGAGGGAGAAGCGACAGGATTTAGCAACAGAGTCAATGTAGGGTTTAAAAGAAAGGGCTGAGTCAAAGATGAAGCCTAGGCTACGGGCTTGGGGGACAGGCAGGATGGTGACTCCATCAATAGTTATTGACAGTGAGGAAGGAGAGGAAGGATGAGGGGGGAAGATAAGGAGTTCAGTTTTAGCCATGTTGAGTTTGAGTTGACGTTGAGACATCCAGGTAGAGATGTCAGAGAGACAGTTGATGAGACGAGCTTGAACAGAGGGAGAGAGAGAGGGAGTAGAGAGATAGAGTTGAGTGTCATCAGCATAGAGGTGGTATTGGAAGCCATGGGAGGCAATGAGTTTGCCTAAGGATGAGGTATAGATCGAGAAGAGGAGAGGGCCAAGAACAGAGCCTTGAGGAACACCAACTGAGAGGGTTGGATTAAAATACAAGTCTGTCTCAGCCTTGTGCAGGCTTCACCTGGAGCAAATGCCGACAGCAATGCTTGTAGACCAGAGGTTGGGCCTACCAAAAGGATTAAGAGTCTGCCCTTGTAAAAATGGTGTAGAGGATCCTGTGCACCACAGAATGGAATGTCCATTATTTAAGGAAGCCCGTGAGTTTCTCTTTACGCCTGTATTGTTTAAACTTCATTATTTTTCAAACAAGTAAAAAGTAATTTGGCTATTTAATTACAGTGATTCAAGGATTATTACCATACTTGCTGCCTTCTCTTCTAAAGCTGACTTTTTGGCTTAAGCCATTAATAAATTCATTCATTCATTCATTCTAAAGCTGAAGCAATTAGACAATCTTATTTGTCATCTGTTCCCTTATTGTTATGTTGGTCCTATATATTATAGATTGTGTATTGTCTTTGTTGTTTTAACTGCTGTATTCCTGGGCATACTGTGAAACTGAGAAAATTCCAATCATTTTAATAATTATGTTGTACATAATATTTATTTTGGCCACAGCGCAAGCTTGTGCCAGTATTAATAAACTTTGAACTTGTTTTAAATTGCCTACCCGATAGTTTCATAAGGTGTCCCCCAGTTCTAGTATTATTTGAGAGGGAAATAACTGTTCCCTATTAACTTGCTCCACACCACTTGTGATTTTATAAACTTCTATCATATTCCCTCTCAGTCATCACTTCCCCAAGCTGACGAGACCCAACCTATCCAGCCTCTCTTTATAAGGAGCTGTTACATACCCTTTATCATTTTTGTTGCCTTTCTCTGTACCTTTTATATTTCTACTATATCTTTTTGGAGATGGGGCAACCAGAACTGCACACAATATTCAAGGTGCAGTCGCACCATAGATTTATACAGTGGCATTATGATATTTTCATTGTTATTCTCTAGCCCTTTCCAAACAATACCTAACATTGTTTACTTTTTTGACGTCCGCCACACACTGAACTGAGGATTTCAATGTATTGTCCACAAGGACTCTAAGGTCCTTTTTCTGAGTGATTCCTAATTTAGAACACAGCACTGTGTACATAAAGTTTGCATTGCTTTTCCCTATGTGCATCACTTTGCACTTGTCCAAACTAAATTTAATCTGTCATTTAGATGCCCAGTCACCAGTCTTGCAAGGTCCTCCTGCAATTCTTCACAGTCCGCTCATGTTTTAACTACCTTGAATTAAGCCATGTTTATCAATATGCCCCATGATTCTGTTTTTAATAATAGTTTCCACCATTTTGCCTGGCATAGACGTCAGGCTCACCAGTCTATAGTTTCCAGGATTGCCTCCGGAGCCCTTTTTAAATATCGGCATTACATTTGCTACCCTCCAGTCGTCAGGTACAGTGGCAGATTTTAACAATAGGTTCCAAATGGCCAGTTGTAGGTCTGCAATTTCATATTTGAGTTCCTTCTGAACTCTGGGGGTATACCATCTGGTCCTAGTGATTTGCTATTATTTAGTTTGCTCTAGAACCTCCTTCATAGTCACGCTGATCTGTGCCAGCTCTTCCGATTAAACAAAAAGAATAGTTCTGACATGGGTATCATCTCAACATCCTCTGCAGTGAAGATCGAAGCAAAGAATTCATTCAGCTTCTCTGCAATAGCCTTATCTTTCCTGAGCACCCCTTTTATTCCCTAGTCATCTAATGGTCCAACTGACTCTCTAGCAGGTCACTACGTTCTAATGTACTTTTTAAAAGGTTTTATTATTAGTTTCTCTCTCTTTAGCGAGTCTCTCTTAAAATTCTCTCTTGGTCGGCCTTATTAACATTTTACATCTAATTTGCCAGTGCTTATGCTCTTTCCTATTTTCTTCATTAGGACTAGCTTTCCATTTTTTAAAGGACACTCTTTTGGGACAAATAGCCTCCTTCACCTAACCATTTAGCCATGCTGGTAGGCATTTGGTCCCCTTGCTACCGTTTTTAACCTGTGGAACACATTTAATGTGGCTTCCAATATAGTGTTTTTAAATAGTCTCCACACTCTTGTCGACAACATTTAATCCTCACTACTGCTCCCTTTAGTTTCCTTCTAACTAGTTTCCTCATTTTAGCATAGTCTCCCCTTTTAAAGTTAAATATTACTGCAGTAGTTTTATTTACCACTCTCCCTCCAGTAATTATGTCAAATTTTATTATTAGCCAATTCACATCCCTTCAACAACACAACAGCAGGAATCTCACTCGGAGGTTAAAAAAAATAAATCATAAAGCAAGGCAGATTCAAGCAGAAAAGCACCCTAAAATACTAGAGGATGATACAGTCAAGTCAGCCCAGTCCCCAAGTCAGGCTGAAGCGGACCCCTCCCCATCCCACACCAAATTTCACCCTTCCTCTTGAAAAGGCATCAATATCCCACTGCCATCCTTCAACCAGCATGCAAAAATTAAAATATATACTTGCCTCAGAATGGCTGAAGTGTCTCCAAAAAGGACAGACAAAACAGCTCTCTCCAGAAGGAGGTTGCCTATGTTCAGCGTGCGAAGTACAACTGCTCAGTCAAACCTATCAGTCTCTCTGGTAAAGCCTTTATACCCACCTATGACACACTAGTGATCCATTGCAGTGGGTTTGCCACTAAGTGGTCCATAGAAAGAAGCAGCTTGTGTTGGACATCATGTTGCTGTGCTAGCTCTTTCCCTCTCCCCACCCCTAAGAAAAATGTGTGCTGGATTCAGATGGCAGCTATGATCCGATTTGTCCCAATCCCAGCTCAAGCAGCTTTATGCCACTCTACTAACAAGATCAGTACTGGCCAAACAGGGCTTATCCTGGCTGATCAGAGATGGATTAGATAATGAAACCCTAACAGGGTAAGCTGTCTACCAGTGCCAGGGATCAAGAGAGCGACATAAAAACCTAATACACTAAGGCTACAATCCACGAGCCACTTACTTCAGAGTAGCTCCACTGAAACTTAGAGGGCTTCTCCAGAGCAAGTTGTTTGTGGATGATGGCCTAAGGTTACCTTAACCCCCCTCAAGGCACATTTTGTCCCCAACACTATTCTTTTACTATGCCATTACTGCCTTTAGTTTCTCTCCATAGCCTAGAAGATTTTTAAACTGTATAAATCCACATACAAAAGAAATCCTTGTTTATGGTGGTGAAGAGATTTCAAATAATCAGGCATAAAGTTTATTACAACCTGCTTCCATATCCCTCGGTCACATTCTAATTTGGCATTTGTATATTATGCTTTAGTACACTAGAAACTGAAATTGATACAAAAACCCAGGATGCCCTGTAAATTTTGCAGGGACCATCAACACAGCAGCATGAAGCTTCTAAAGCAGAAACTGCAACGCTTGGAAGCTCTGAAATGCCCGCTAGAGGATTTAGAAGGCCTGCAGGAGAAACAAGATACATTGACTGGCTGGATGTTATTTCCAGCTTCCACAAATTCTGCCATACTAATAAACTCCATGTGTGTGCTATTCACGAGCAACAAACCTAAGTCATGTGTATGGAGAATTTATTAAAAAGAGCCTCTAAAGAGTCTGGAAGCTACTTCTCATGGAGGACAAATCCAGCATGAAGTTTCTACATTAAAGCCTTTCCGAGTTTGAGGATGTCATTTCAAAATTGCGAAGCACATCATTCCCACCTGACCCTTCCCCCGGTAAGACAAGATAAATAAAACACCCTCTCACTAACTTAAAAAGAATCACATCAAGTTTCAGTCCAAAAACAGCTCTGATGCAAAAATTGGTGGCTAAAAGAGTAAAAAATAAAAATGTCCATCGTAGCTACTGAATAATTAGGAGCTATATCTTCTTACGTTATAGTAATCTGAGGAATTGGTAAAGTCAATGTAAGCTCTCGGGCAGGGACCGTGTCTATCTTGTTTTTTGTAAAGCACCAGG
The DNA here is from genome assembly GCA_003113815.1 of Sphenodon punctatus. Classification (NCBI taxonomy): domain Eukaryota; kingdom Metazoa; phylum Chordata; class Lepidosauria; order Sphenodontia; family Sphenodontidae; genus Sphenodon; species Sphenodon punctatus. The sequence goes on along the minus strand of QEPC01002955.1, from coordinate 345,441 downwards.
TGGGGCCCGACTCGAAGTTCCCCGGGTGGCAACGGCGGAGAGGGCGCTCTCGGTGGCCGCACCTAGGCTGTGGAACTCCCTCCTGAGGGAGGCCCGTTTATCCCCGGACCTCCCTTCTTTCCGAAGATATTGTAAGACCTGGTTGTTCTGCCGGGCCTTTGGGGGGTAGAGGGGTTGGTGGGGAGGGTTTCTGCCTTTTAGTATTCCTGTCTTTTAGTATTTAAATGTTTTTAGTATTTTAAATGGATTTTGTATTGTTGTTGCTATGTGCTGTGTTGTTTGCTGCCCCAAGCTGCTGATGTGCAGGAGGGTACAGGGTATAAGCACCTGTAATAAATAAATAAATAAATAAATAATGCGAGACAGGTAGTTAAGATGATTCATTTTATTGGACCAACTTTTGTTGTTGAGAGTGTGCAAGCTTTCAAGCTATACTGCTCTTCCTCTTTCCCCGCACAAAATGACCCAAGACCTGAGGCTGTCTCGCAGATAACCATTACTCCAGATATACAAGCTTCCCTTCAGTTTTCAACAGTTTTTCTTTTGCAGTCCTACCTATTCTGAGCTCTCTACCTGGGAAAATATTGCAAACAAGAAAGAAGAGAGAGAACAATGCTTCTTGGTCTCTCTCTATAGGAACAGGGCATTACAAGTAGGATGTGTTCTTATCCAAAACCCCAGGTCAGTCCATATAAGGCATGTTCATGTGAGATCAACACATGACAAAATGTTTTAAAATGTATTAGAATTATCATGTATAGGGACTAACATGTTTTAAACACATATCAACAAGCCCTGTGCAAGGATTAGGGTTAATTTTTACTCGCCAACATAGATTATTAGCTTGCCTGCACAGGTGTTTAAAATAATCAGATTAACACACATTTAACCCATTATATAAAAATTCCATAACAGGGAGAAAAAGGAGGCTTGGGTGGAGACAGACAACCTAGAAGAACCAAACATAACATTAAAATTCCACATTCAAGTTTCTTGCTATAAAATAGAGTGGTAAAAGCCTCCAGCATCCAGTCTGAAAAGAGAAACCTTTCTATAAAAGGAACCTTGAAAAACAAAAGAAAGGGATAATAATCTTCAGTGGATTGCATTTAGGAAAGAGGCAGGAGAGAAACATGTTAAATGTAACTCTTCCTTCAGAGACCACCAACAGGAGCCACACAGCCAAGCAGGAGTGCAAGTAGAAACAACAAATCCAGATGAATAAATCACACTGTTTTCAAAGAGCTGGATCACATTCAGTGTAAGACAACAGCAAGAAGCACCGAGACCACCCACTAGCTTGTCTGGGCAATGCAACACCGCATGAAATATATCAATTAAAAAAAACCTGATCCCTCAAGACAGAATTGCATGTGGAAACTAGGGGTAAGGCCACACAAGACAGGCCGAACAGATCCCCTGCCCACCTCAGGCAAGGCGAACGCAGCTGCCGCACTTTGGACCAGCGGGGAAAGCAGTCCAAACTACCTGTTCCCTCTCACAGGAAAAAAACAGGCATGCGGTCCCCGTCACAAGTCCCACCAATAAGGCATCCACATGGGCAGCCGCCCCATCCCACCCACTATCCCGCCTCCTGCCATGACGTAGGCACATAGGAATGGCAAACTAGGCTGTCAGACCTCGCCATGGGACAGGGCTGCACAGGACTGCCCTGACAGGAGGTGGCCCATTACTCCACAATGGCCCAGGTGAGGCAACAGTAGCCCATGATACGCCACTGGTCTTCTCCAGCAGATGCATCGCATAGCAGGCAGCTGCCCACCCCAGGGCGGATGGAAGTGGGCAAACATCTGGCAGTCGCTGGCCTCACCGTCAGCTGCATCGCAGGCTAAAGTGGGGTACGGTCACTCAGTGTGGGTTAACATCTCATTTGGCCTTAACCCAAGACAGTATCCTTTAAAAGGTGATCAAAACACTAAGAGCAAAATGATAGAATTCTTCAGATGTCCAAGTAGTAAGAAGTTAAAATTTCTCTGCCTCCAACCTAGAAGCATCCCCTCTCCCATACAATGCTGAAGTATGCCTAAATTTATTAGCTGTACTTACATCTCATCATTTTCATTTCAAACAATTTAAGTGTCACTAGCAATTTGAAACACATGTACACAGTTGCCAAGCCATTGCATTTACACTCCCATCCACAACATCTCCCAGTGCAGAGCTGCCACTACACAGACCAGAGGTTTCCAAACTGGGGTCATGATTTCAACTGATCTTTGATATACTTGCATGTCTGGGATCACAGAATTATATTTAAGTCTCAAAATGGGGTACAGGCAAAATACTAACAACTGACATAGAATGTAATCCAATACACAACAGTTACACTCAAGTGGATTTATTCAGCAAGGAGTAAATGAAAGGCCTATGAAGAGCAGAGTCCAGCAGACCAGTTACTGAATGAAATACACCCACATTTCCTTACAGCGGTGGCTGTAAGGAAGTTAAAGGCACAACCACTCTCCATTATAAACAGGGGACTGATGAAGCCCCTTATACTGAGGATACCGCTTGACCTACACTTCTGAAAAAGTATCCATGGCTTATATTTGTGGGGACCGTCATATGTGCAAAGTGTGACAAAGATCCAGCCACAAAATAAAAAGTTATCACTGTTGAAAAGTTAATTGGTTGTGGTCAAAACGCACAGCATCCCGACTATTTTGAACCATGGATATCTCCTCCCCCGGATGAGTTGAGATCTGAGACCTACATCAAGAGCTGCTGGAGACAGAGTATTTCATGCAGCCAAAACAGTTATTATAGATTTAAAAATTAGTTCTGCTGGCTCACACATGCGGAGAGGGGCAAGCCCAGCGCTGAGCTTGAGCAGTTTGAATGAGGAGAGGGAAGGACTCACCGCCATCTCCCTCCCACTCGTTTTGCTACTTTCAAGGTCTGCCGGTGTCCCCTGCCACCGCCAGGCCTTAGCTGCGAGCCCCCCAAGCCGGACAGGAGAGGTGTCAGGTGGGGAACAGCCAGTCTATTTCCGGCCGCGTGTCATCAGTGGCGGGCACTCTCTCCGTGCCAATGAATCTCCCGACCCAGGGATGTGTCTCCACTGGAGCAGAGCTGGGGGAAGCCTGGGGCAGTCTCCTCTAGGCAGCGGCTTCACTCCGGGTCAGCTGGAGCCACGGACCTGCCTGAGCTGGGGGGTAGCAGTGGATCGAGCTGGGGCCGCTGGCTGCCCCCTGCCCCTGCACAAGATTGCCAGCCCTGACCCAACTCCCCAACCCCCGCTCCTACCTCCTGCCTCCCGCACAACATCCCCAAGTCCTGAACCTTCCACCTGAAATAAGGACTCAGTGCCCATTGGCTGCCTCTGGAGCAGGGGCTGGGCTGGAGGTGCAGCCTGCAGGCGCTTTCCCCAAAAGCTGGAACTTCTTGGCGGGACTCTTGGGGGCAAAGGAGTTGCAGCAGGAGAGGAAGAAGAAAGAAGGAGGAGGAGCAGCATCACCGCCCCGCTCCCCACCTCTGGCAGTCACTTCCCCCAGGACTTTCTCCAAATTTCCTCTCCACTGCATCTGGAACGGGGTTGCATTCCTCCCAAATGCGTACCAGGGAGGAGCGAAGGGCTTGTGCTGAGCAGGAGAGACCAGCTGGGGTCTGCACTCGGCTTTCAGAGCTGCGTGGATTATGCTCACAGGCAGCAGGTAACCCGCGCCACTTGAGTACTCTGGCTTGAGTACGTGGAAGACACCTCTACCAGGGGTTGCTGACCAGGGGTGCGGGGAGGAAGACTCTCTGGAGCAGGGCTGCCTTGAGAACCAAGTGGTGCAGGGTTCCAGCCCAGGTATCCTGTGCAGATTCTGGATCCGTGTGATGGGCGTGTGCGAGCTCTCCCTGCTGGCGCAATCCCCAATCTTGCCCTCCCTCAAGAGCAGGACACACTGCCTGCCTCCCATGCTGGAAGGAGGCGCTGTCTGGTGCAAGAGCAGAAAGAAAGGGGGTACACCTTAAGCCACGATCATCTCTCCAGGAGCACTAGGAACAGTCAGACCCCACATCTGTCCTCCTTCCTCTCCCGCTGCCTCCCCCCTCACTTCCCCCTTCCATTGGCTTCTCCCGTGCATGTGTGCTTGGCAGGGGTGGGGGTGTCATGTGTCCAAAGAGACACACACACCCTTTCCCCAAAGCTAAGCAGCTAGGGATGAGGGGGGGGGGGGGGCGTGCTAGGACGGCCAGACAGGACAATTTTAGAGATATATGAGAAACACAGCTTGCAGGGCTGCACTGAAGCCAATGCAGCCCTGCAACCTGTATGTTTCATATGTGTCCTCTAAAATTGGTCTATCTGGACACCCTAGTGGGCACGTCCTGTGTAAAAACAGCCAAAGTGAAGTCCATGATGAGCAACTGTCACTAATGGGGGCAGCGGAGGTAGACAAGGGTGTCTAGTAATTCAAGAGATTTGGAGGAAGAAAATATTTTAAACAGAAGCATCCCACAGACTGGGCATCAGAAATTCTAAAATAGCCTTTGCATTTTTAGGTATTGCTACAACACAGAAAACAAGGCAGGGCCTAAGACAAAAAACAGACAAAATTATGCATTTGAGCTAATTTTTAAGATTGCCTTTAAAATACTGGGGATATTAAAGACATCAAACTTAAAATCACATCAATACAAAACGGTACCTTCTCTAGTTACAATAACTACAATTACTATTAAATAGTTAACAGTATTTCTCAGGTGTTTTTAAATGAGACATGTCCACGGATGGCCCCCACCGACCACATATCCAAGCGCTCATGTGAAGGTGGCGCATGGGGGAGCCCGCTCCCATGAACCACACAGCAACCACTCATGGCCCGAGAAGTCAGAAATGCTCCATGCAGGCCCAGCCACATGTGCAGAGGCTGCCTCCGTGGCCAGGGTAGCCATGCTGGGAGCTGCCTGTGTGAAGTACTCCCCGAGCACATCACATGCAGGGGTACCCAGTAACGGTGCCACTCAGTGGCCACACACACCCTACCCATGCTACTCGTTTAAAAACATCCCTCCTTTTCCTGCTTACTTGTTTGTGGCACTTGACATAATTTTACGTACGGTCCACATAAACAGAGGAGCAGAAAAAAGCTTAAAATTGATTTTACAGATTATTCAGCACAAAATATTTAAAAGTGCTTCAATTACTGCATGTATTTTTGTAGGATATGTCATTTAAAAAAACAACAACCGCTGAGTAATCCTTTAGCCATTCCACTTAAATCCTCACAACTGTTATCCAAAATCTGCACCAAATTCTCCACTGAATGTAGTGAACTGTTGTTCTTTGAAATACTGGAGCTTAAAGACGACGGAAAGAGATTCACAGACTATCTGCTACATTTCTGGTATAAGCAATATAAAGAGGTGGGACTCAAGGATTTTTCCTCGACTTCTCCAATTAACATTAAGGTCATCTGAGAACAAAAACGTCAATTATTCTACAATTACGTTCATCCCACACACCCCACATGGAGTTTCAAATCATTCCCACATGTCCGTCCAAGTCACATTCTAGGTCTCCCCTTTACAACAGTCTGGCTTCCCTGCTTGTCTTGGACCAGTCTCATACCCCACCCCCGTCTCCCAGATGCCAATCGAGCCCTCCTCTAGTACCTGCATGCTCCTCCCTCCTTTCATTTTTGCTAGATGTCTGCTACTTGGGCCCTTCTTTCCCTTCACGCAGGCCCTCCAAATCCACCACCCTCTCTCTTTTCAATCGCTCCTATTTTCCGGGCCTCCCTTTCTCCTTCCTTAGCCTCTGGTAAAAAATCCAACCGGCTCCAGCGTGACGTGACCCAACACCCAAGCATACCGGGTCTCCCCTGTCCACCTCCAGGAAACAGGGCTTGACCCACTTTCCTGTCCCGGGGTCATACCGCAGCACAGCATGCCTCTCCGCAAGGCCTCCCACAGTCAAGCCTGCAAACCCGCCCCATCTCCATCCCCGCACGGGAGAAGGGGCTCGCTACCCGCTTCAGCCCCGGGGCCCGAACCCCCTTCCCGCTAGAACTAGGGAGCCCCGGGCGTTACCTGCATGTCGCCGCCTTCGGCCGCCTCCGCCTCAGTCCTCAGCCTCTTGCTGGTCTCGGCTCCCTCTCCTCCGGGCATCGGCTGCTCCAGCTCGGGCTCCCGCTTCAACCCGCGAGGAGCTTCGCCGCCGGAGATGAGCTGCTGTTGCTGCTGCTGAGGCTGGGTCCCCTCCGCCATCCGAGCCGAACCTCCGGCCGCCCCGCTTCCCCCGGGGGAAGCCGCCGCACAGTCACGATAGGTCTCGCTCGGCTGCCTGTCGCTATAGCCCAGAAGCTCGGAGGCCCAGCCCGGTCCCGCTGAGACAGGAGACCAAGTAACTGGCTCTGGCCCGAGCACTAGCTACCTCGAGCAGCGGCTCTGCCAAACGAGTTGGGCACTGACTCGGGCCGGCGAGTGGGAGGAGGAGGCGGCGGCAGCGAGGGGGGGGAGGGGAGAGAAGGAAAGAGGCCAGAGCCCCTCGGCAATCTCCGGAAACGCCAGCTCAGGGCGCCGAATAGGCGCGACCCCCACTCGGCAACCTTCGGGAATGGTGGGGGCTGGACGGAGGTGGGCCCGCAGCTCCAGTGGAGGGGCGGGGCCGGGCAGCCGTGGGGGTAGAGAGTACATGGAGTGTGCCTGGGTGCGTAAGCGCCTCAAGCTCGAGGAAGAGGGTGAGGCTTTGGGGCGGGTGAATGTGGAATAGTCTCCCCGAGGCGGGGCTGTTTTTCCAACTCTCTGGCGAACAAATACGTTTGATCTCTGAGCCAGGAGAATTTCTGGCCTTGACTGGGTTTCTGACTCCTCTCCCGTTTGAGTGGCTAGCTCGCTCTAGTCGCAATAAATAGCTCATTCTAGTAAACTTGGGACCATCTCAGTGCTCCTGCGTGGCACTAGTCGCTGTATACGGGGAAGAGGGATCCCTTGAAAATAGGTTCCTTTTGAGTGTTCCTTTGTTCTTGACGGCGGGGGCTTCGCTGCTCCTATTTATACTACTGTGTGTGTGTCTGAATTGCATCAGCTCTTCTCTGTAAACTAAGCACCTTAATCTTTTCAACCTCTACTCGTACAGAAAACTTTCCATGTCAACGGTTTCTTTTCAAAGACACAACTGACCAGAACTGAATGCAGCATTGCAGGTGTGGGTATGGGTTCAAATTTATGGGTAAGTGTTAAAAGTTCTTCCAAACCTTTATGCCCAAATTCTTTTTTTACTGCTGGTGCATAAGGCACAGAAATTGTAAATGGTCTTTCCACAATGACCTTCTGTGTGGTGGTAGTCAATTTAAAACCCAGTAATATACATTTATAACTCAAGCCATTCCTTAAAGTTTGCTATACCTAACATTTATTAAACCTTAGTTTTATTTGCCATTATTCTCCTATTCACCTAGACATGGCTGCAACCCTGACATCGTTTACTCTGGAATTGTCCTATTAACTTCAAGTATAGTAAGTAGATTCCTGGTTGTGGTCTTTGTTAGGTGGTTCTTAAGTCTTGTTTTGGACATTTTTTGAAAACTTTGATCATCTATACGTTTTGCTGCATTATTCTGCATGTCTTTTCCCAGATATCTAAGTACCACATTGCTAATCTCTTAGCATTTTGAAAACACTGTTAATTCCCAAAATTAAACTCTGAGGATGCAAAGACTTAAACATATAGTTACGTTTATTACAAGCTTTGTCCCAAGGAAACAATGTCATTCTGCACAAGAGTAAAATTAAGCACCTTCATGAATCTCTGCATGAAGGAGGCTTATGGTGTGTACTGCACTATTAAAGACCGTGGATTAGCTACTATTGCTGTTAAGGGTGGAGGTTACACCCCTAGTTTTCAAACTCTTACCCAGATTATAATCCATGACAGTGCTTTTTCTTTTTTCATTGGTATTTGTCAGCAGCCTTTTAAAGTCCAAATGTGTGCCTCAAATAACATTGTGAATAATAATAATAATTATTATTATTATTATAAAAATATTATTATTTAGTGCCTGCCTGCCATGGCACTCAGAGTGTTTCACAAAGAACTAATTAACAACTTTTTTGTTTAATATGTGTATCTTCTGTGAATCTATGGCATACTTAAGTGTCCTTCATGCTGAGCCTAAAGGATTGATTTTAGGATCCTTCTGACTGGCTGTTTGTTCTTTCCCTAAAATGGGGCCACCATGCTTTTTTATATGGATTATACTCTGATGGGAGCCAGTATAGGTAAATTAGGATTTCTCCATGTTTTAAAACAATTGAGTTTGTTGTCCCTGGTGTGCCCCAGGGATCGGTATTGGGACCAGTGCTGTTTAATGTATTCATTAATGATCTGGAAAAGGTCATTAAGAGTGAGGTGATCACATTTGCAGATGACACCAAGTTATTCAAGGTAGTTAAAACATGAGCAGACTGTGAAGAACTGCAACAGGATCTTACAAGACTGGGTGCCTGGGCATCTAAATGGCAAATGAGATTTAATGTGGACAAGTGCAAAGTGATGCATATAGGGTAAAATAACCCAAACTATGAGTACACAATGCTGGGTACTACCTTAGGAGTTACCACTCAGGAAAAGGATCTGGGAGTGATTGTGGACAAGACACTGAAATCCTTAGCCCAGTGTGCAGCAGCAGTCAAAAAAGCAAACGGAATGTTAGGAGTTATTCGCAAAGGGATAGAGAATAAAACTGAGGATGTCATAATGCCTCTATACAAATCAATGGTGCGACTGCACCTGGAATATTGTGTGCAACTTGGTTGCCCCATCTCAAAAAAGACATAGCTGAACTAGAAAGGGTACAGAGAAGGGCAACAAAAATGATCCAGGGTATGGAACGGCTTCCGTACAAAGAGGGGCTTGACAAGCTGGGTCTCTTAAGCTTAGAGAAGACTAAGAGGGGGCATGATAGAGGTTTATAAAATCTTGAGTGGTGTGGAACGAGTAGATAGGGAACAATTTATTTACCCTCTCAAATAGTACTAGAACTAGGGGACGCTCCATGAAACTAGCTGCTGGCAGATTTAAAACAAATAAAAAGAAGTTCTTTTTCACTCAGTGCATAATTAACTTATGAAATTTGTTGCCAGAGGACATTGTCAAGGACAGTAGTATAGCTGGGTATAAGCTATACTGGATAAAGGACTGGATAAGTTCTTGGAGAGTAGGTCCATTAATGGCTATTAACCAAGTAGCTTACAGGATGAACTTACTGTTGGGATTTGGGAGTGAACAACGGGGAATGGATTGCCAATTGTGACTATTGGTTCTTCTCCCATGCAATTGGGATTAACCACTGTCGGAGGACAGGATGCTGGGTTTAATGGACCATTGGTCTGACTCAGTATGGCACTACTTATGTTCTTATTTTCCTATGTTCAAATACAGTTGTTTTGAAACCGCTCCTGTGCATTACTTAAGAGTGGGGTTCCAGAACACAAGTTATTCCAATAAGTAATTGTTTCGAATTTAAACTTTTCTAAAATTCATCCACATTAATGTTTATGTGGGTATGTTAAGTCCTGTTATTATTAATTATATAGTTCCACCAGTGGCTGGTGCTGAACAGTCACGATTAGAGACAGATCTCTGCCTCAATTGTTTCATGATTGGGAAGATAGAAGTATAGTCCTGCTCGTATATTTGTAATCTTAATTGGCACTTAAAGTACTGTCCTCAATAAAACTCTGTCTGATTCTATATTCTGTGGGGTGTCTCAATTATAGTTTCTGTGCCCCTTCATAAATAGGCATGACAGTTTCCCACCTACCTGACAACAGGCCAGTGTGTTAGCCTGTAGTATGGGAACTGAAAGGGACATAGGTTGAAAACAGACATGATGCTAGCCACCCTTTAACCACCTCTGGTGGTTATTTATGCATGTTGCAGGGCTGTATTGGTGCCCTATGCAGCCCTGAAACATGCATAAATGACCACCAAGGGTGGTTAGCGTCATGTCTGTTTTCACCCATAGTGAGATACTAAGTGGAACTAGAAAGCCTAAGGCTGCTCCTTAGGGCAGAGATTTTTTTTATATGTGGGAGTTAATTTTCCTCCTTTTTATGTTGTTTTAATTGATGTTTTTAGTATTTGTAAGCTACCCTGAGCTGCCTGTGGCAGGAGAGGCAGGGTAGAAAGTCTTAAATAAATAAATCAAATAAATGTGAACAATCTTTTATTATTATTATTAGCTTTTATATAGCGCCAGCGATGTACCTGGCACTTTACAAAGAATAAGATAGACATGGTCCCTGCCTGAAAGCTTACAATCTAAAGACAGGGGGGGGAGAGACAAGGGATGCAGCATTCATGAGGATGAGAGAACTCAGGTACACGTTCTTGGCCTGGTTACAGTAAATTGGGAGTTTGCAGATAACAGGTGGGGGATAATCCTGGGTGGGGATGATTAGCAGGAGTTAGGAAGGGTGGAGCAGAAGAGGTGGGTTTTGAGGAGGGTCTTGAAGGTGAGGGTGGGGGCAAGGCGGCCAAGGACAGGGAGGGAGTTCCAGGCGTGCAGGGCAGTGAGGGAGAAGGGACGAAGGCGGTTGGGGGAGCTGGGGAGGCATGGGAGGGTGAGGGAGGGGATGGAAGAGGAGCGGAGTGCTCGAATAGGGGTTTGGCGGAGTGCTCGAACAGGGGTTCGGAGGGAGATCAGGGCAGAGAGGTAGGGGGGAGTGAGGTTGTGAAGGGCTTTGTAGGTGAAGACGAGGAACGTGTGCAGAATATGCTCAGGAAGAGGGAGCCAGTGGAGAGAAAATTGGAGAGGCTGCACGTANACAGAGATGAGAGAAGAAAGGTGAGAGCGGGGAAGGCCAGCAAGGAGGAGGTTACCACAGTCGAGGAGTGACTAGGGCGTTGAGAGTTTTGGCAGAAGAGGCAGACAGAAAAGGGCGGATCTTAGCAATGTTGTAGAGGGAGAAGCGGCAGGATTTGGCCATGGAATCAATGTAGGGTTTGAAGGTAAGGTGCGAGTCGAAAATGAAGCCCAAGCTACGGGCTTGGGGGACAGGGAGGATGGAGACCCCGTCAATGGCAATTGACAGGGAAGTGGGAGAGGAAGAATTGTGGGGGGAAGATCAGGAGTTCAGTTTTTGCCATGTTCAGTTTGAGTTGGCGTTGAGACATCCAGGCGGAGATATCAGAGAGACAGTTGGTGAGACAAGCTTGAACAGAGGAGGAGAGGGAAGGAGTGGAGAGATAGAGTTGAGTGTCGTCGGCATATAGGTGGTATTGGAAACCGTGGGAGGCAATGAGTTTGCCTAGGGATTGAGTGTAGATAGAGAAGAGGAGAGGGCCAAGGACAGAGCCTTGGGGAACCTCGACCGAGAGGGGTAGGGAGGAGGAGTTAGGTAGAGAAACATTGAAGGAGCAGTCAGAAAGGGAGGAGGAGAACCAGTTGAGGACAGAGTCCTGGAATCCCAGGGAGTGAAGCAATTCATGCAGGAGCGAGTGGTCAACAGTGTCGGAGGCAGCAGAGAGGTCAAGGAGAACAAGAGTAAAGGCGGTTGGATTTAGCCACAAGACGATCATTGGTGATCTTCGCCAGAACGGTTTCAGTGGAGTGAAGGGAGCGGAAGCCATATTGGAGGGGGTCAAGGGAGGAGTTGGTGGAGAGGAGGTCAAAGCAACGAGAGTAGACAACGCGTTCAAGGAGTTCGGAAGCAAAAGGGAGGAGCGAGACAGGATGGTAATTGGAAGGTTCAGAGGGATCCAGAGTGGACTTCTTGAGGATGGGGGAGACAGTGGCATGTTTAAAGGCAGAGGGGAAGGAGCTGGTAGATTGGGGAGAGTTTGATGATGTGCAGGAGGGGAGGGGCAAGGGTGGAGGCAATGGAGGTAAAGAGGCAGGAAGGAATGGGGTCCGGGGGGGCAAGTGAAGGGGTTGGAGGAGGAGAGCAGGGAGGAGATTTCCTCAAAGGAGGCAGGAGGGAAGGAGGACAGGAGAGAGGTGGGGGGCGGGGAGTGGTAGAGGGAGAGGACTTGGAAGCTATTTCCAGGTGGATCTTTTCAATTTTAGAGATGAAAAAGAGAGCAAGATCCTGAGCAGAGAGAGAAGAGGGAGGAGGAGGACAGGTGGGTTTGAGAAGGGAGTCAAAGGTGGAAAAGAGGGGGGGAGGGTCCCGGGAGCAGGACTCAATGTGTGAGGCATAATACTGCTGTCTAGCGAGGGAGATAGAGTTGAGCAACGAGAGGCAGAATTTGAAGTGGAGGAAGTCCAGTGGAAAGCTTCGAAGTCAACACTTAAGCATAATTCTCCATCCATTAAAGTCAGTGGTTTAGCTCCCGTTTAATGGTGGAGGTTTGCACCCTCCGACCACAGTCCTTAACACTCTAGTACTCTTCCCTCCTGAAGGGAGGCATTGACCATCCCAGCCAGCACCGGCCCCAAGGTCTCCTGGCAGCTCTTATCAGCCAGGACAGGCAAGGATCTAGTTCACACATTGTGGCCCGCACAGACCTCAGGACATCCACTACCTCAGCAGGCGTTACCAATTGAAAGTCCTCCCATAAAAATTGACCAGACAGGGCAATTCCTGCCTTTGGCTCTGCCACTGCCTCCACAGTGACAGCGTCAAAGTCATGCTCAGTGCAAGCGATTTTATTTGCAAAGTATGTCAAAAACATGTTACAGTGGGTCATGGACAAATTCATATCCAGGCAGAGAGAGACAGGACCGACCAACCCTCTCACCACCCGGAACAGCTCTGCTGGATGTGACTGAGCAGACACTATAAGGGAAGTAAAGAACCCCTTCTTTGTTGCCCGTACAGCCACAGTATAGGCTTTCAACCATGCTCTATACTGCAACCAATAGGCTTGGGCGCGCGTATGGCATAATTGGCACTCTAACTGCTGCCCCTCTCTCTTCAGCCGCCGCAGGTCCTGCATGAACCATGGGTCCCTGCGGTGCCATAGTCTTGGGAGAAGATGCCTAGGAGCCACCCAGTCAATGGCCTTCGCTAGCCAGCTGTTCCAAAAGGCCACAAGGTCATCGATGGAGCTGCCATCGAGATCTCCAGGAATCTCCCCCAGGGCATTCCAGAATCCTACCGGATCCATAAGTCTGTGGGGGTGGACCATCCTAATAGGCCCCACACCCCTATGGTCAGGCAGACGTGCCAGGATGGAGGTCCGCATGAGGTAATGGTCCCACCATGGCAGCAGCATACACTCTACGCCTCCTAACAACGGACCCCTCACCTCAAGGTCACTGCAAAACATTAAGTCTAGAGTATGCCCTGCTTCGTGTGTTGGGTCATCCACCACCTGGAACAGTCCCATGATGGCAATGAACTCCTGCTCTGCCCCAGGCAACCTAGCCTCAGTGTGGATATTGAGATCCCCAACACAATAACCCTAGGAGACCACAAAACCAGGTCTGAGACCAGGGCAGGTAGAGCAGTCAGGGATGCTACTGGGCAGTGGGGTGCATGGTACACCAGCAGGATCCCCAACCTGTCCCTGCCTGGACCCTGTGATCCAAATCGACCACCAGGTAAAGACCCTCTATCCTGAACTCCATTTGAACTGAATACTTCCATGCAACCAACCCATCCTTAAAAATAATGGCCCTGACCCCAACCCTCTAGCCTGGACTGGTGTTGGACCAAGTACCCAACTGGAACGAGGTCAGCCGACACAGGCCCCGACAACTTTTCCAGCCATGTCTCAGTCACACACACACGAGATCGGTCGCCCACTCCAGGATGGAATCCTGTATAATGGAGGATTTATTGACAACTGACCTCACATTACACAACACCAGCGACAGCACTGGGGCCTCTGAGATCTCAAACACCCAGTTTCCTGAGTCCATGGGAGCTGAGTGGGGGACCGGCACCAAGTACCGCTCCTGCCGCTCGCGATGACAACCTCCCCCTCCATGGCCATATCTCCCCCAGCCTGTGACCACCCCAACGACTGCCGCTAGCTCCCCTGATGGGTCACCACTAGCCTGGCCCCCAACAGGCCTTGAGGTATAAGCTCTAAGGGTTGGGGGTAGGAAGGCAGTGTCTCATAAGGGGTGTGTTCAGAAAGAGGAGGTTCCAGATCATGGATCTGTGCCCTAGATCTGGCCCCTGTCCTTGTGTACATGCCCTCACCTCTGCTCCCTTATCCTGAGCTCAGCTTTTCAGCGCTTGTGAGTATGAACTGGATTCAGGGACCAGATCTGGGAACTAGAAAGAGGCCAAATAAAAAATAGCAGTAGGCGACAGTTGGCCCACAGGCCTGAAGTCCCCATCCCTTTCTATGGCCATTAATTACATAGATTAATTGTGCAGTGTGTGAAAACATATTTCCTTTTCTTTGTTTTAAAACTGCTGCCAGTTAAGCTTGAGTTCTAGTATTAGGGAAAAGGGTAAACAACAGCTCTGTGTTTTCTTTCTAGTCTCTGCACCACTCACAACATTATAATCCTATATCCTGTTGCTTTTATTACTTGTCTCTTTTCTAAATTGAATAGGCCTAATCTTTTGATTCTCTCCACAAATCAAATCAACTAACTTTATTTGTATTAACCATTGGTTAAAACAAAAAAGTGAATAAACCATTAACAACCATTAAAATGAACAAAAGAAAAACATAAAATTCACAAGTAATCTCTAGTAACAATAAAGTCGCATAGTCGTAACATTAATCATCTTTAAACAACGTAAGCTGGAATAGACTCTACGTATATTTTCCCAGTAATTTTTGTCTGAGTGAAATTGCGCCTAGGCAGAACCGAGCCACCGCTCTCGAACACTGCGAATCCAGGGGACTCAAAATCTTATATAACCTTTTTCCAACACGGAGATTTTGTGAAGCTTCTAAAGGGATCTTTAGATAAGTCATCCGAAGCTCATTCTAAGCTGGATAGTGAAAAATAATATGGTTAGAATCTTCAGTTTCCTTCATATTACATAACAGGCATATCCTGTTTTCCTTGGGAATTCCTAAATATCTCCCTTCTGCCAGGGCAGATGGGTTAACACCACACCTGAATAAGGTAAATGCCTGTCGGAGATGAAGCTCCTTCCAATGATATAAATAACTCTCAGGTGCCCATGCTGGAATAACAGGTTGGAAATTCAAGGCGACTCTTTGAGCTTTCATATCAGACACACCTCTCTGGCACTCCTGATCCAGGATCCTCCTTTTTATTATTTCCATGGCACTCTTAAGTCCCAAGGATAGAAAGCAATTTCTAGAGAATCCCAGTTTAGACAGCTTTCTCAACTTCCAAACTCCATCGACTAGGCACTACGTTATTCTGGATCAATTGGATCAAGAGGGAAGACTCAGCTGAAAATAACGTAACTTTGAGCCAGTATTTAATTATTATTATTATTAATGTCAGAGACTTAACCGTAACTTTGCCAGTTTCAGCTCTAAGAAGGACTTGAGGTGTGCTCTTGGGTACACCCAAGATAGCCCTCAGAAAACCATTTTGTACTGATTCCAGCTTATCTAAATAGTCTAAGCCCCAAATTGGAACCACGTAGAACTGATTAAGGACCTTAGCAGAAAATAAGCATAAAGCAGGTATCACTTGTCTGTAATAAAAATTCTGAAGGGCTATCGCTGTCTTACGTGCCTGTCCCATACTGAAATCCAGATGTTTCTGCCATTTTCCATTGGCCGTCAACAGAACGCCCAAATATCTAAATTCCCTCACCTGACTGATCTCATTTTCTCCAATTACCCAACAATGGAGTCTCTCCACATATGGAAGTCATTCTCTTAGCCTCTTTTTTGCCCTTCTCTCAAACCTTTCCCATGGAAATTAATGGGACTACTCTGGAGGAAGTGGTTTGAGGAATATGGCGTTTTTCAGAGTTTTAAGTTGTATCTTAAGTGTGTTAGATTTGTTCTACTGGGACAAGTCATTGGTCCTTCTGACTGAGCATCTCACCTCATTACAGTGGCCACTATTTGATAATTCAGAGGAAAAAGGCATAAAAGGGGGATAAAACCCATAATGAACCTAGCAAATGTTACACACAAGCAAGAGTAGTTCTCCTTGATTCTCTGAAGCCTCAGAATTGGTTATCATCATCATTTTATTTTATCCTAATACACTGTTAATCATTGTGAAATCATCTAGCCTTCAGTTTTGTATTCTTACTTCAGTATTTGACTCTGGCCCTTGCATAAATTTTTCTGATCCACCAGTTGTTTTCCAGGTCATTCAGACATTCTAGTCATGCTATTTGCCAAGAGGTGGCAGACACAAAGCCTTTAATAGTTGTAAACCTGCATGGAATGGAATAAATCCAGAGAAAAGTTATATGGAGGTTGTGTGTGCCAGCATGCCAAGGGCAAAAGCCTGCTCCTGTCATCTTGATTAAATTCCACAAACTGAGATAAAATACCTATAAACTTTCAGTTAAAGAGATCTGTTAGTTCCTTTGACTGAGGGTGACAGTAAGGGTTCTAGCCTATGGGTCGCTATCCCTCTTGGAATTAATACATTTAAAATAGCAGATTCGTCTTTGTGCTAATTTTATGCACCATTCACAACACCTCTTCTAAAGAAGTCTTCCAAATTAAAATATAAACAAATTAATATCTGGCCAATTTTAATTTAAATTGGTGGGGCCTGACAAATTGCAGTCTTAAGATATAGAAGGAATTAGCTGAAGAAATCTCAGAACCACTAGAAATTATCTTTGCAAAATCAGGGGGAAATGGCAAGGTCCCATACTGAACCAGCCTTAGGGTGGGTGGGGCAAACAGGGCAATGGTGCCAGGCCCCAGTCTGCCCAGGAGCCATGCTGCCTAGGTGGGAGAGTAGTCTCTTCTGGGTTGTTCCTTGCCCTTACCACCTAGCTCCTAACACTCCAGAGGAAAGTTGGTAAACTCCGAGGAGAGGAACCTGGTGACTCAGGGCCATCTTGGGACAAGTGTTGCCCTGGAGGACATGTCAGGAGCTGGCCACCAGGGCCTTGCCCTTGTAATTGATGCTGTAGGGTCCCCTCCTGCATTCTTGTGTTTGGGCAGGGTAAGGGACGGTCATAGGAGCGCTCCCTACCAGCCTCACCAAACCTGGGGCAGGGGGCCAGACCATACAGTGGGTACTCTCTCTCTCTCTCTCTCTCGCCCCCCCACCCCCCATTTTCCTCCCTACTGGGCCAGGTCAGAGGTTTGGCATACCCCCACTACGCACGGGGTGGCAGCAAGGCAGAGTGTTGGCTTATAAGTGCCCTGCACATCACCTAGCAATGGTCCTGGTTTCAGAGAACTGGAGCAGAGCAAGCATAGTGCCTATATTTAAAAGAAAAAGCAGGGAAAGGAAGACCGAAGGTATTGCTGGAGGCCTTACAATACCTGGGAAGACTATTAGAACAGTTTACAGAACAATTGATTTGAGCACTTAGTGGAACTAATAACTAACATGGGTATGATAAGAACAAATCATGCCTGACCAATATAGTTTCCTCCTTTGACAGGGTAGCTGGTTTGGGAATGCAGTGGACATAGTATATCTTGACTTCAGTAAGGCTTTTTACATAGTCCTACATGACATCCTCAGAAATAAGCTGGAGAAATGTGGGGCACAGGAACAACTTCTTCCTCCTCCACAGGGTGTGCATTTATACTCGGCAATCAATTTTTTATTATTATTATTATTACACAATTTTATACCCTGCCCCTTCTGCAAAGCAGCTCAGGGAGGCTTACAATTTTAAGATGACCTAAAACTGGGAATGGTTTGCAAATGTTTCGCAGAACAAACCCACGCCAACCCCCACCCCAATCCATTGAAGGACAGGATCAGGCTACAAAACAATCTAGGTAAATTAGAGGCATGGGCTGTAAGAAACAAAATGAGATTTAACAGACAAATGCAAAATATTACATGTAGAAATAACAAGCCAAATGTACAATTATAAAATGTGGGACAACAATTTAGACAAGAGGTTGCAGGTCAGGAGCCCAAATGAGGCTGTACCATCTGTAGATGGAGTAACAATCCCAATTGATTTTTTATATATTCTGAATGTCTTTGCTACCTTCTGGGGGGTGTGAGATTATATGTAAGACTCAAAATGGGTCATACAAGCAGAAAGTTTAACCACTGGGTTGGTTATTTATTAAATACAAAAGTTTATTCAAATTTGTGAACATTTTTTAAAACTTTTATTTGAAAAAGTTACTGACAGCTAGAGTTGCTGTTGCTTGCCCCTTCTGCTGACTGAGGGTCTGCGTGCTCTTTTGGGGCGGGGGTGCAGGAACAACTTCCTCTTCCTCCACAGGATGTGTGATCTGAGGAGGTGACTGGTTGTTGAGGAAGGGAAGGAGACTGTCACGAAGGAACATGGGGTCACACACGTGTAACACGGGACTACATGTTTGGTAAATGTGTGGTGCCAAGGCTTTCACATGTATGTAATGTTACTATACATGTACACTATGTAATGTCAAAGGTTCCACATGTTTGTAAGGTTGAAAATGAGAACTGTAGAACTCAAATTAGGCCTCTCACACGTCACCAGTCTACAGGAAATACAAGAGATAACAAGATGTGTTTTGGAGGAACACTTGATAGACGGCCTCTTGATATGTAGATTGACTTCCATGTTTACCTGGGTTGACTACGTGCCCTGAACCATGATTCCCCAAGGCGGGAAATCCAAGACAAAGAAGAGTAAATGCTATATAAATGGGAGTAAGATAAAAAGAGAAATCTTCTTCTTCTTCTTCTTCTTCTTGCAAAGCTGCTGCGAGAGACATCTGCATACGAAAGGGGCCAGTCTGGCTACAGCAGGCTGGAGACAGCATGAACTGAGAGACAGGTTTCGCTCTCTAAGCCAAGTGCCCAGCCAGTCACCTTATGGCTGAGAAACCAGAACTTCTGGACTCGCTAGGGTAAGATGAATAACTTAGGAACTCAACCAGTATAAGTTAGGAATGCATTATATTTACCTTTGATTTCTAATTACCACTCTGTTTAACTATCTTGTTTATGTAATCAATAAACTTACTTCTTATTTTATGAAGAAGTGGTCAGTGTCTAATATTGGAACACAAGTGAGCTACAAGAGCCCTCAAGCTCTTGCGAACCCAGAGAGTAAAGAGTCTGTAAACGGGAAGGATCGGGCCCTTGTGTGACAAAGGAGTTTCATTGTGGCACACTTGAATTAGCCAGAGAGAGAACTGATTCAAGAGAACTGTGCGCAAGGGAAACTGAGTCACTCAAACCCGGTAAAGTGGGGGTGCGGACTCCCAAACCCGTGACAGTGGCGCCCCAACGAGTAAGGGTAAAGCTCAGCTTGTGGACCAATGTGTAGACAGAGGAGCATTCCCAGGTGACTGGACTCCTCTGAGGGGAGTAAAATCCCAAAAAACTACAGAGCCGGAAAGCCCAGGAGTTGGTAGCTCTGAGAGTGGAATAAGCAGATCCTTGAACAGTGTGTGTTAAGTTTGTTATTTTAATCTTAATTTCAGGCCAGGTAAAGTGTCAAAATTGGGCTACCAAAGCATTTTCATCACTTGAGCAAGTCAGAGCTGACCAGGGAAGCTTGGAAGCGAGGTCTCAAAGCAGAAGGGAAAAATAAGCAGCAGCTGAAACAGCTGATACAGGAGTTTGAAATGAGCACGAATGCAATGGATGGGGCGGGGGCAGCAAATCCCCCCCCACCAAATTCCCCCCCATCTGACCAGCAACCAGCAGATGGAAATGCACTGCCTAATGTGCCCCAAAACCCCCTCCCAACTGACCAGCAGCCAGGGGAACAAGGCTCGAACTCTGAACTCCAGATGGCCAGAATGAAGATGGAACATGAATTCAGGATGGAAAAAATGAAACTTGAAGAACAAGAGAGGGAAAGAGAATGGGAGAGACAGCACCAGATTGAACTCCTGAAGACACAGGAAACCCTAGGAATGACCCCTCAACTCCCTCCACTAGGCAACACGGGAAACAACGCAGAAGGCAGAATTTGAGACTACGCTGCATTGATCCCACAATGCGAGGGAAAGCAAGGCATAGAAGACTACTTCACAACTGTACATCATGTTTTTCCGCAAGAACAGATCCTGAAGGGATCCAGCCAGAAGGCAGGGGAGGACAAGACTCGGGGAGTGAACTGCCAGTCTCTGTCTCACATGGGGAACTGCAGGAAGTGAAGCAAATGGGTCAAACTGATTCTGAAGCCCAGGACCTGGCAACCCACCTTACACAGGAGGGACCCAATCCTGCAGAATCAAACAGTGTAACCACCGCTGGGGAGAGTTAGAGGCTGCAAACGCCCCTACTCAAACTGGGGGGTTGCACAAGGACCCAGAGGTTTGCAGTTCTACCCTAAGAGAAGGTGGGAAGCGGCTACCTGAATCCAAGCAGAGACAGGCAAGCCGGGAGGTGGAGGATTCTACCTCAGGAGGAGGCGGAAAGGTACAGGAAACTTTTCCCGGTATGGAAGGGGGAACGAGGGATATCTCTTCCCCAGGGATACAAATGCAACACCCTGTAATCCTACAGAGCCAGGGGCAACAGTCTAAGAGTGAACTGTGCACCTCTGTCTTACCTAAGCAGGAGCAGGGAAAAACCGCTGAAGCAGAAACTGGAGGTGAGGAAACGGTTTACAGAGTCCAGACTCAAAGCGCTGCACTCAACAACCTAAGTCCTCCGGAGTTTGGTGTGGGAAGGTCTGAAGGGATACTTGCAGGTTCTCACACCCCGGTCACAAAGTCAGACTCCCCAAAAGGAGAAAGACATGGTTATACAGACCCAG
>QEPC01002955.1:308224-323232 GCA_003113815.1 Sphenodon punctatus | reverse complement strand
ATTGGAACACAAGTGAGCTACAAGAGCCCTCAAGCTCTTGCGAACCCAGAGAGTAAAGAGTCTGTAAACGGGAAGGATCGGGCCCTTGTGTGACAAAGGAGTTTCATTGTGGCACACTTGAATTAGCCAGAGAGAGAACTGATTCAAGAGAACTTGTGCGCAAGGGAAACTGAGTCACTCAAACCCAGTAAAGTGGGGGTGCGGACTCCCAAACCCGTGACAGAGACAACCAAGTCCCCCAACCACAGGTACCGAGCAGCTCTGGATGCAGGAGTGTAGAGCACCTTCTGGGGTCCGGGGTGGAGTGGCCTCTTGGTGTCCTATCCGGGCTCGATAGTGGTGGCAGGGTGACATGTGCAGAGGCCCCCAAGAACCAGAGATGGGATGCAGGGGCTGTGATAGGGCAGCTGCTTGAGATTCCCCGTCATCGCTGTCTGCACCCGATGCAGGACACTTTCCTGGACACAGACTGACTGGAAGAAGGTGTGAATTCTGTCTCACATTGAGAGCATTTCCCTGTGCATTTTTCAGAGTTCCTTGGCTCCTTGCCCTCCTGCCTCAGGTGACTCCACAGGTGCTGCCACTGGCATCCCTCCTCCAGCATGGTTATCCTCGTCTGGGCTGCCTCCCGCTTGTGTTATACCATGTCCTAGCACAAACGCTTTCTGTGTCCACAACTGAGCTCCCAGATGGCTTCCCACAACTCTTATGAGCTTTGTGCAGTCCTCTGCCAGGAGGTCACAGGCCAAATCCTCACACTGCCATTGATTACACACCCAAGTGTCCTGATGCCATTCTGTGTTGGTAACAGGGGCCTTATGTCGCTGTGTGGTGCCTGGGTAAATGGAAAAAGGCAAAAAAATAAGTTGTCAGTTCTCTGCTCCACCTCCCAAAAGCCTGAACGCAAGAGGTGTGGAAGCCTTGGTGGGCACGCAAGCCTCGAGCTCAGATACCTTACCTGGGGGCTGGGTAGCCGCCGGGACAACAGTAGGGGAGCAGGGGGCGTGTTCTGTTCATCCATGCAAGTTTCCATGGAGCCTGATGTT
Organism: Sphenodon punctatus; assembly: GCA_003113815.1. Classification (NCBI taxonomy): domain Eukaryota; kingdom Metazoa; phylum Chordata; class Lepidosauria; order Sphenodontia; family Sphenodontidae; genus Sphenodon; species Sphenodon punctatus. The sequence goes on along the minus strand of QEPC01002955.1, from coordinate 322,186 downwards.
TAGACCGTGGGTTCACCTGGTTGATCCTGCCTGGCAGGCACTCTTGCTACTTCACCTATGGGGAAAGGCAAAACACAGGAAGCAGCCATAAGCATACTGCTAGCATGCTTATGCTAGCCACCCAGTTAGTAAAAAGGTGCCTACCGTGTTAATCAGCCTTGTCACCCTCAATGATGATGGCATCCAGGTCCTCAGTGTCCAGGACCAGTACACCCAGTTCCTGACTGAAGAACAGCTAGCTGTTTATTTCCAGGGGTGTACATTGCAAGCCTTATGGCCCCCTCCTTGGTCACTGCTGGCTGCAGGGTCCTCCTTGTCAGGATTGGCTGTAGCACAGTCAGCTGGCTTGCAGGGTGGGGGACTGTGTTCTTGGTAGTGGTCTGCAGGTGGCTTTCTCTCCTGCTTGTGGGCCTGAAGAAATGGAAGCCAGGGGCACCATTTTAGCCATCCACTTACGGCCTTGGACAAAGGCCATCCTGCACAGCCTCGATGCAACAATACCCCCATAGACACAATGGAAATGGTCCAGCAACTCAAAGTACTGTGAGGTTTACCTCCCATGTCCAGAAGCAAGGTTCTGGTTGTGGATCTTGTTACACCCAATGCCACAGATCTTTGGCCCGCTGAGGGCACTGCTCCATGTACCTCTTTTAGCTGAGGCTCTGTATCTTGGTTGCAATAGTCTTAAAGACTGTCATGTTCCAGTAACACTTACCAAGGCTGGCCTATACCTTCTCATCACCCCATGGACGGACGAAGGCCTAAGCTTCCTTAACTCCAAATGCTGGCGGGTCAAGTCATGGTGGTGCTCATTGTTTTCTGGCTGTTGGTGTGAGCCGTGACAGTGACAATTGTTGGCTTCCAAAAGTTGCTCTGTAGAATTCAGCAGGTAGGAAACAGCAAGTGGCAGAACTCAGTCCCTAACCACACAGAACACAAAAAACATATTTGAAAATGCCACTTTGCTTCTAAGGTGGACATTATGTACATGGCAGGACCAATGAGAAGCACAGGAAGTCAATGCTTCATGGAATGTCCTTTGCATTTCTATGCCACTGGAGATCCATCTAACCAGCTGCCTGCACAAGTGCAACCCTGATAAACAGCCTGTCAATGTGTTGATAAATTAGCCAGGACTAGCCCACATCGCATTTCCTGCATCTCCAGACACACACACACGCATGTATTCATGAACACTGATCACCTAATAAACAACCAGGTCAACACCCACTCATGGATGGTTATCATGCCATTTGTAAAACACCCTATTATAGGTTTGTACTCATTGTATTTGTATCATAGAATATGTGTAGCTCTCTCTGCTAATCTAAGGATATAAGTTTTAAATAAATAAAAATAAAATAAAAAATAATCATTTAAAATCCATTTACCTCCAAGAATAGTGTTGTTTAAAATGTATTCAACAAGATATCCCCTCACCATACATCAAAATGCTGTTTTCTCCTCAAAGTATTTAGAGTCCAGATAAAATATAATTTTCTACAGGCAGGAGAGAAGCCTAGTATAATCTTATGGATATATCAAACAAAATTTTCCAGTGAGAACAAACAATGCAGGATTCCTTTAAGGAAAAATAAAGAGGACTAGACTAGTTCTTAATGGTTCTTCTCAAACCTTGGAATCTCCAGCTGTTGGCTGCAAAACTAGCAGCTCGTAGCAATTGGAAATCCAGCCATATTTAGTCATGTTTTCTGCGCCTTCTCTGCTGCACATCATCAATCACTCCCTCTCTTCTGGGTCCTTTCCAGCAGCTTTCAAACACACCACTGTCTCCCCTATCCTTAAGAAGGCCACTCTTGACCCTTCTGACCCCTCCAACTATCACCCCATCTCATTCCAGCCCTTTGCTTCCAAGCTCTTGGAACAAGCTGTCTACATGTGCTGTCTTGATTTCCTCTCTTCCAATTCCTTCCTTGACCCCCTTCAATTGGGCTTGTACCCTATCCACTCGACTGAGACTGCCTCATTGAAATCACCAATGGCTTCCTCTTAGTCAAGTCTGAGGGCCCTATTCCATTATTGCTCTGCTCGATCTCTGCAGCCTTTGACATTGTTGATCATAGCCTCTTCCTGGATTGGCTTCGCTAGCTTGCTCTCTTGGTTTCAAGAACTTGGTTCTCCACTAATTCTCTTTGTATCTCTTAAACTGCTCCTTCAATGTTTCTCTTGCTGGTACTTCTTCTGCATGACTCCCTCTCTCTGTGGGAGCTCCCCAAAGCTTTGTTCTGGGCCCTCTTCTCCCTTTCCACTCTTTCTCTGAGCAAACTAATTGAATCTCATGGCTTCCAGAATCACCTATATGCTGATGACATTCAACTATCTCTCTGCCCCCGTGCTCTCTCCCTCCACCCAGTCGCGTATCACAGACAGTCTCTCTGACATCTCTGCTTGGATGTTTTATGAACTCAAGCTTAATATGGCCAAAACTGATCTCATCTTTCCCCGAAAACATTCCCCTCCCTCCTCCCTCTCAACTTCCATTGAGGGTGTCCCCATCAGCCTTTCCCTCAGGCTCATGGCCTGAGAGTCATCTCGGATGCCCCTCTCCTTCACACCTCAGATCCAAGCTGTTGCCACGTCCTGTCACTTCGCTTTGCATAATATTGGAAAAATCCAGGTTTTGCCTTACTGCTGCCACTGTAAAAACCCTAATCGGGGGAGGGGGGGGGAATACATTCCTGAAATGTCATTAATTATCCCTAAAGCAAGTTTAATAAACCAGGAAATTCAGAGTTCAAGTTGAATTTAGAAATCTAAACACTAAGGAATTTAAAATACAACACTGAAACACCTCTAGAGAGAAGGAACAAAATAGCTATAGCTTTGACAGATGCCAGCCGCTACTGTGGAAGGGCGTAGAAAAAGGATACCTTGGGAATGTAGATTTTGTCCTTGTTGCCGTACCATTATTGAAGACCCAGTACCTTATTTGCTAGAATACCCAATTTATAATGAAATTTGGTTACGTTATTGGCTTCCTTTCCCCTCCATACTGGGACCTTTTTGAAATGGGAGAAAACACTTTGAATTTTACAAAAGGAAGAAAAATATTTTATTTTAAGATTAGCAACCTTTGCATCAAAAGCTGCAGATTTGAGGCCTCAATATGTAGTAGACAATGTTTATATTTTTTATGTTATCTATTTATTTTGATGTATGTGTTTATTGCAATGTTTGTATTGGCATATGGTGTGAACTGACCTGATTAAACTTGAAACTTTAAGCAATAGCTTTTATTGGACCACCTTCTGTTGGCGAGTCTGGGAAAGCTTTCAAACTACACAGACCAAGGGCTCTGTGAAATATCATACAATCAGAGTTGGAAAGTACCTCAGAGGTCATCTAGTCCAACACCCCCCACCCACCCCCACCCCTCAGTGCAGGAAATCCACAGTTACAGCATACCCTTGCTTTCTTGAAACCCTCAGTAAGAGGAGCTGATACTGATTCTCTGCTAGGGGTGTCATTGTCCTGTGCCCTCCCATCTGGACAGTCTGCCCAGGGACTTTCCAAAAAACTGCATCCTCGTTGCTGCAGGCCTGATAAGAAGTGGCGCCCAGGTATAGTGGTGCCTGGACGACTGGCTACTCGGAGCTGTCATCTAGGGGGTATTGTCTGACCAATTCCCCTCCTCCATGATTTGTCTGAAACAATTCTCAGTTGCCATGTACCCCGTTCCTAGGAGTAAAACTGGACTCCAGGAGAGATCCTTCATGCCCAGACACAGCAAGGGGGGAACATTCGCTTCTTGCTCCTCATCTTCCTCCCAAAACATTCCCCGCCTACTTCACTCTCAATTTCCATTGAGAGTGTCACCATCCACCCTGTCTCTCAGGTGCGTCTGTTTTAGTGTTCCATGCTCTGGCGGCCTGCTTAAGCCCATATATGCTTTTGTGCAGGTTGCATACAAGATCCAGTCTTTCAACGTCTGCAAACCCCGGTGGTTGGTCCATGTAGATATCTTCCTTCAACTCACCATTTAGGAATGCTGTTTTCACGTCCATAAGCTTGACTTGCATTCCTCTTCAGGCAGCTATACTTAACAATGTTCTGACTGTAGTGTGCTTAACTACAGGCGCAAATGTTTCATTATAGTCTTTTCCATACTTCTGGGAGTATCCTTTCACGACAAGTCGGGCCTTGTACCGTTCAATATTTCCCTGCGCATTGTACTTTATTCTAAATGTCCATTTACAAACTATAGTCTTTCTCCCAGCAGGCAGTGGAGTAAGTGTCCACGTCGAGTTGTCCTGCATAGACTTTACTACTACTTCAGCCACTCTTACCCATTTTTCTGCTTCCCCTTCTGACATCTGCGAGATGTACTCGCAGGACGCTGGCTCTGACAATTTATGGGTGCTCACTTTGCAGGACAGAGGAATGGGGGGTAATGCCTTTGTTAGACCTCGTCGACTGCCTTGGCTCAGCATCAGCAGCCAGCTTTGTCTGTCCCTGCACTTCTGTTACCTTTGTGCCCATTTCGACTATTTGTTCAGAGGATTGCTCCCTTTCAGTGGTTTCGTCCTTGGTTGGTTGATCTCCTTTGCCTGGACTTTGGAGAATCACCACACTGTTGCTTGAGTTTTCCACAAAAGTCATACTGTTACTAATGGTTATTCTGTCTGTGCGTGGATCCAGGATCCTGTAGCCTTTGGAATGCTCATAGTATCCTAGAGGATGCCTTCCACTGCTCTGTTTTGCAGCTTGGTACGTTTCTCCTCTGAGATATATATGTACGTCTTACTTCCAAATACTCTGATGTGGCACACGCTAGGTTTTTGACCATGCCACAGTTCATATGGTGTTTTCCTCACTGTTCTAGAATAAAGCTGAATTTGTAGGTAGGTAGCAGCAACTGCTGCTTCGCCCCGGTATCTTTCTGGTAGTCCAGAGTCTTTTGACATGCATTTAACCATTTCAGTTAGCATTCTGTTCTTTTCTTTCAGCTGTTCCATTCTGCTCGGGTGTATCTGGCGCCGTCTTTTGGTGCTCAATTCCATGGAGTCTCAGGAAGTCCTCTACTTCCTTTCCTGTGAACTCACCTCCATTGTCAGTCTGCAGTGTCTTTGGTCTCTGCTGGAACTTGTTGCTCGTCATGGTCACATAGTCCTGAAGTTTGTTGAATACTTCATCTTTACTCTTCATGACGTATGTGATCGTGTACCTTGAATAGTCGTCAATTAAAGTTACCGTATACCAGTTGCCTCCTGGTGTGGGAACCTTCATTAGGCCACAGACGTCGCTGTGTACAAGATCAAGCGGTTTCATGGCTCTATTCTGGCTCCTCTTAGGAAGTGTAGCCCTCATGGCTTTGATGCAACAGTCACATTTCATGATCACGGGACACATTGATACCTTGAAGTCTTTGGTCAACTGCTGTCTGCATTTCCTTAATGCTGTCTGGGTGTCTGTGTCCCATGTGTCTATGCCACAGGTGGATGCAGTCATCATGTGCACAGTGAGCTTCGCCTGTTCTTTCGCTGTGCTCAGATTGTACAAGTGCTCATCTGCAGTGGCTCTGGCCAGTACTTTTGTCCCACTTTGAATTGTGCATTCATCTCCCTGGAAAAGGATGGTGAGCCCCCTCTTTGCCAGGTGCCTCACGGACAGGAGTCCCCCTTCTAAGTTGGGCACATAGAGCACACATCTTTCATGGGTATGGTCAGTGTGCCTCCCTGTGACTGGTTGCAGTACAGGAATCCTTGTCCAATTCCTTCCGCGTTGATGCTTCTCCCATCTGCAAGGTAGATCCTTTCTCTACAGCTCAGGTCCAGTCCTGTGAAGAATCCTTTATCGCTAGTCACGTGGCTCATTATCCCAGAGTTTACACACCAATTTTGGGATGAGCTGTCTTGCGTTGTTCTGAAGCGCCCACTCCATTGTTGAGCAAATGTGTTGCTGTTTGTGACTTTAGCCCTCTGCTTAGGTGTTCATGGAGACAGTTTCTGCTGTTCTGCTTTCCATATATAGCAGTCTTTCTTTAAATGTCCCTCCTTTTTGCATCTGAAGCACACTCTGGTTTCCCTCTTAGGAGCTTTGTCTGAGGTTTTCAGTGCAGTCTCATTACCCTGCTTTAGATCATTCTGCAGGTTCTCCTTTCTGTGCTGGAATTCATCTGCAAGTCTACCTTTAACAAATTCCAGCTTCAGTTCAGCCTCTGGCCTTGTCTCCAGGGCATTGATGAGGGCACTGTAAGATTCAGGCAGGCTGCAGAGGAGTAGGGCTACCACATGGCTGTCCTTTATATCTTCTCCAATGCCGCGCAGCTGTGCCACTACTTCCAACATGGCATTTATATGCTCCTGCATTTCACTTTCTTTGCCAAGCCTCATTTTGTATAGTTTCCTCAGTAGAAACAGTTTGCTATTCAGGCTAGTTCTCTCATGCAAGTTTTGCAATGCAATCCACATGCCTCTTGCTGTGGTCTCACTTCTTATATGGATTAGCTGGTCATCTTCTACCAATAAACTTATTGTAGCTTTTGCTAACCTGTCCTTTTTATCCCATTCTTTGTGATTTGCTGCTGGTCTGTTTGTGGTAATCACCTCCAATAGATCATCTTTAGACAGCAGCATTTCCACTTTGAACTTCCACAATTGGTAGTTTACATTGTTCAACCTTCCTACTGAAAGTCTGAGCTCTGAGCTGCTTGCCATGCTTGCTTCCCTCCCTTTCCCCTTCTGGGATTTAGGCCGTCTTACTCAGTCAGTAGGCCTCTCTGTCTGGGAGTTTTCTTTCACAGTCTGCACTCCTTCTGGCCTGCTTCTGGTCCTCAAAATTGCCTTGAAGATGTCCTGGGCCCATAACCTATTGTAGCGTTGGCTTTCTGTTGAATAACGCACAGTAGAAGTTTCTTCAAAACAGAACTTTACTAAGAGCTCAGAAGACATGCTTCCATACTGTACAGACTGCATGGGACAAGATGGAGGACAGAGAGAGGAGGAGAGGAAAAAAACCTCTTTCATCCCCTGACCCTCCCCCTACTGGACAAGCCCCATATTAAGCTTGCAGGGCTTGCAATGGGCTTTTACTTGTGACTGTTGCACAATCCAACACCTTGATGGGAGAAGCCCTCACTTGGTGGGTTTTAGCCTGACTGAAGGGGAAGTGTGAGGAGGCCAGGTTCAAATTTAGGCCACTAGACCCCCAGGTGGGTCGAGTGTTGGTGACACCCTCTAATCCTGTCTGGGGCCAAGCTAATTCCCTAGTGCAATGATTGAGGGGCCCTGCCATAGTTCAGTCTGGTCCGGTGGCCATTTTGCATACGTACAGGGTTGGTTTTTTAAAAACTATTTATAGACTTTAACCGAACCGCAGTGGGTGTGTTGTGGTTCAGTACAGATTAATCTGTAACTGCCCGTTATGAGCAGTAATAGATATAATCCGAATCCAAATTCACACCCCTAAAAATAAAACACTCTGTTCGCTCTCTGCTGTTCCTTGTATCAGACGGCTTCTTTAAAATTTATTTTTATTTATTTCTTAGCATTTTTACGCCGCCCCCTCATGCCCACGACATCTCGGGATGGCTAACAATACAGTAAAACATTAAAAACCAACTTCAAAAACCAACCAAAATGGCTACTTCACTCCCAAAACCTCTTCCCTCCAGCTATCTCTAACACCAACTCTAGACCTCTCTGACAGTCAATTTCTCATTCTTTCAGACACCTGTACAAGATATGGACAACTTGTAACCTTCCTCCTGAACTGCTATGGGGAAACCAGAGCCACCGTTTGCTCATAGAGGCTGTCTGTATTGAGGCCTTTCAGGATCTTGTAGTCAGCTAGGCACCATCTTGAGTAGCCAGCTCTCTACAGGGTCTGGCTTCCTCGATGTGTTCCTATGATTGGTGATGTCTGTAACTTTCCACTTGCTGAGCTCCTATCTATTTTCACTCTTCCCCTTCTAGATTATTTTTTATCTCTACCAAAGGCATACCTCTCTCTCAGCTTAGCCATTTCAACAGTCTGCCTAGAGAGATTAGGAAAAGGCAAGCTCCTGGAGCCCAACAGGTAAGACTAGGCAGCCATCCTCCTATGGGGTTCATTACATCTCTGTCTCCTCCCTACCATTGCTGCTGGGGCAATTATTAGTATTAGCTTTTCATTGGATGCCCGCCCTAGCATAGCCACCACCTAAGGAAGGGTTATTAGGAGAAACAAAGAACAAGAGTCGGAACCTATGGGACACCCTTTTGCTCCTCAACTGTCAAAATCTGTTGGGGTCCAGTACCCCACGTTTCTGGGTTAGGTGACTCAGTTTCCCTCACTTGCAGCCTGTCTGAATCAGTTCTCTCTCTAGCTGATTCACTCCTGCAAAGGGGCAACACTTTTGTCACCCAAGTTCCAAAGGCTTCCCATTCTCAGACTCTTTCTCTCTGAGTTTGCAAGTGCTTGAGGGCACAACTGTTTTCTCCAATGTGAGACAACAGAAAGCACTTCTTAGTAAAGAAGAAAGTTTATTGATTACATAAACAAAGATAGTTTGAATGCAGAATGGCATATAAAACAAAGTAAATAGTGCAATCCTAGTCTGTACTGAGTAAGTCCCTAGTTAAGATCTTACCCTACAGAAAGTTAATGAATTTGAGTCCATTTCTCAGCCAAATGTAGTAAGGCTGGGCTTTTGTCCTTAAGCTGGTTAGCCAGCAAAGTGTCTACTCCCAACTGAGCTTGAGGGAAAAAGATCTTCTCCCCTTAAATATCTTTCCAGGTTTTATTTGTTTGACTTTCCCACCTGGAGGGCTATGTGCTTCTACTCACATAGTCAGGAAGAGATCCATTTGCAACTGAATGGTCTGTCTGGTTTCTGCAGAGGTGGTGTTAAGCTTTTCTGAATAAACATTCGGCATGGCTTTCTCTCCATTGCATGAAGTGAGTTTCCAGTTCTCAGCTTTTACATTACATACATGTTTAACCTTTATTTTTACATATTTGTTAGACCTGAAGTCCAGTTTCTCCTTCTGACAACCTTCCAGAACTCTCCGGAGCAGGCAAGCAAAGAATGGAAGGCACAAGAACTCTTTGCCCAGGAAAATTGCTATCTGACCTACTAAAGAAGTCAGTGCTAATTGGCATAAATCTGTGTATGTTAATTATGGCAACAGAGACAAAGTAGTATAGTGGTATCTTTTAATAGACCAACTCTAGTTGGTGGAGGTATGCAAGCTTTCGGACCTCACAAGGTCCTTCATCAGACGAGTCAGGAATTAGAGCTGGACATTGAGCAAAGCAGTGTAGGTTTATGCAATGATTGAGAAACACTGGTGAGGGGAGGAGAAGGTGAGAACAAGACTCAAGGAAGAGCTCTGCATTTCAAAAGGGTGCAATACAACAGGGTGGGAAGAGTAAGAGGCTAGAGCTGTTGATAGTAAGTAAACTTAAAGTTACTTTATGTACATTTAAAATAGCTCATTGCCTCACACGTAAACTGGGCTAAAGGAAAATTGGCCAGCTGACAACTTTAATCCGTAAATCTATAGAAAAACAAACCAGGCTGATCTAAAACAAGCCAGGTTGCAATTCTACTGCTAATCCATGGGTATAAAAAGCAGAGGGGGGGAAGGAGGTACTTGTCCCCACACAAAGGACAGCCCACTCCTTAACTGGGGGCTTTGGAAATGCGGCTGTCCCCCCTCCTCCTCCACTTTGAGCTGTTCTTACTATTCTACAAACTGACAAGGCTCCTCCCCTTTATGACATTTCTCCTCCCTCAACTACCAGAGGGATTGTTGCAAAACACAAACTCTCCCACTGTCAACGGTGACGGCTTGTTATAACAAAGATGGGGGGGGGGGGGAATCATCTCATGGGAGCTTACCCTGGGTTAACTATACTTTTAAAATTGTGACGGTTTACCTTGTAATAGGGTAGTTATTATGCTGAACAACTGATAATGCGCTAGTATGCAGGGCAGGCAGCCAAGTCTAGGAGGACCAACAACTAGAGGGGCTGGAAGAGGTGCATATGGTTGCTAGGCAGAAAGCATCAGAAGGGAGGTAGCCATTTTGGAGGGACTGAAAGAGACTGTGAGAACTTTGAGGTGGTGCTACTGAGATGTGCAGCGTGTGTATCCCTTCAAGTAAGAGAAGACCAAAAGAGACTACTTGACTGTGCCAGTGACACCGCTTGCACATTAGGCAGAGGAGTGGGGGGACTGCCGTCACCTGAAATCACAGCAGGCAGATCACGTGAAGTCCCGCTCGGGGGTGGGAGGGTTGTTGGCATGATGAGCCCATTTCTGCTGGGATTTCAGTGTCATGAGACAGAGCTGAATTTTCAGCCCTCTCACTGAAATCGTGGCACATATGGGCTAATCACATTTTAAAAACACACGTGATCCCCCTGCCATGATTTTGGCTCTGGTGAGCCCCCTCCCCCATCTCTTGTGCAAGTAGCCTAAGGAGGAGAGCAACCCCAGAAGTGCTGGACCTCTGCACGTGAGAAGTAGAGCACCCCAGAGTGAAGAGTGCACAGCACAGAGACAGCCCCAGGCCTAGCCAGCTGAGATTTTTTGGGAGTTGAAAGCCACTGTTACAAAGTGAGTGGTGTGGGGATGGGTAACTGGGGAAATCGCCTTCATAAATGGGGGAGGAATGGTGCTTTCTAAATTAAAAAAAACTGGGTAGGTGGCAAGTTTAATTGGCAAATTTATAGAAAAACCAGGCTTACTGGCTGGGCAGTGGAAGAGGGGAAAAGGGAGTCCATGGTGGCGGAGAGGAATGTAACGTGGCCAGAGACAGCTGAATGTGGGCAAATGGAAGAGGAGACAGACAAGAGGACAGAGAAAGAAAGAAAAGGCCAGAGGCTGATGGATTCAAGGTCACAACCTTCAAGTCCCTCCTCAAAACCCACCTCTTCCGCTCCATCCTTCCTAACCATTCCCACCCAGGATTATCCCCCACCTGCTATCTGTAAACTCCCAACTTACTGCAGTCAAGCCAAGAACGTGTACCTGAGCTCTCGCATCCTCATGAATGTCACATCTCTTCTCTCTCCCTCTGTTCCCCCTTCCCTGTCTCCCCTCCCCCTGTCTTTAGATTGTAAGCTCTCGGGCAGGGACAGTGTCTATCTTATTCTATGTAAAGTGCCAGGTACATTGCTGGTGCTATATAAATGCTCATAAGAAGAAAAAGAGTGAGAGATTGGACAAGGGGAACAGGGGAATTGAAGACATGGAATGATGAAACGTGATGGTCAGAGATGGAGAGGCCATCAAAGGAAAGGGCAGAAGTGGAACCTTTTTTGGAGAAGACTAAGTCAAAGGAACTAGGGGAACCAAGAACACCCCCCTGGGTGACTGGTGCAATGGTGGATCTTGCAAGAGGGCACCCCTGACTGACCTGAACAGATGTAGCAAAATATAAGGGAGGAGGCGGTCCTCTAGATTTAGTGCCTGCCTACGCTAGCACTGAGTGCTAGTACAAGTCCCATTGACATTAATGAGCCTTGTGCCAGTGCTAAATACCCTAAGATTGCTCTGCTCATGCTCTAATAAAGAGGAATGTCAGGGACAGGAAATCAATAGGTGAGACAAGCCTCCCAGCAGATCAGGGTTAATGCCTGAAATCACAGCAGGGGACCTTCCAGTTCTCTGAGCGAGTTCAGCTGCAGGAAAGGGAGCTCTAGTCTAGACAAGGGCATGGGAAATTCAATCAGTTCTAATCCAGGGCTCCTTGTGCAGCTGAACTAGTAATGGAACCAGTGGGGATGATTCCCTCCCCACCCCTAGGTTTTGTAGCAGAGAAGCGGCCCCAGTGATGCACTGGTTAAGAGATCTGGCCTATTGAAGTGCAAAGACAATAATTGAAGAATAGCCACCGAAAGGAAGGGTTGGTTCTTTAAACCACATCCCCAGATGTAAGGATTCCTTGCCTCTGATATTGGAGTAACACCCTTTGTCTACCAGGAATCGCTCTACAAGAGCAGGGAAGCTGCAATTTTTTATTGAACCTCACAGGACAGGAGATTCTAATGTCTATGAGGAAGGGGGGGAGAGAGAGGGAGAGAGCTCTCTCTGCAGTGGGGGTGGATTTAGGGTTGCCACCTTTGCAAAATTTTAAGGAACACTTATGAAAAATACATGTTGCAGGCCTTGCAACATGTATTTTTCATAAGTGTTCTTTAAAATTTTGCATAGGTGGTAACCCTAAGTGAATTTGACCCCCTCATCCCCACCAGGAAGCAGAAAAGGGAAGATTTCCCCAACCCTGGCAGAAAATGGCAGAGGAAATTCCCTTGTGGTAGTCCTGGATGCAATGTTCAAACAGTAGCCTGGAGTGGAGGAGAGTGTCCCTGTTTCAGGATACTCTGGCCACAACGCCATGGTCACAGTAGTACTAGGAAGTGATAAATACATAGGATTACTTACCACCACTCAGGTTTGACCAGGCAGCTCAAGGAAGATCTGTGGGATTAGGCTGTAAATCTCTGGGTTCTGCCCCCCCTTCAAAGTTCTGCTACCAGACATTTCTAAGAGCCAGCGTGGTACAGGGAATTAGGTGCTGGACCTAGGAAACCAGGTTTGAATCCTGCCTTAGCCAATCAACTCACTGACTGGCTTTGGGTAAGTGTGGTTTTAAAAAAAAGGTGAGGGGTGTCCGTCCCTCTGTTCCCCTCCCCTTTCTTCATCTTAGACAGTAAGAAGAACTGGGCCAGGACCTCTCTCTGAAAATCTGTAACTGTAAAGTGCTGTGTATGCCTCATAGCGCTATAGAAATGATAAGTAGTAGTACTATCAACTGGGCAGCTTTTCTGTGCCTGGGCAGAGTGCGCAGCAGCTGCTGTGGCTAAAAAAAACTGGGAACAAGAGAGGGGACTGGAGATAGTAGGTGTGGCTCAAAATCCCCACCCCCAAGCTGTCAAAGCTGAATTTTAATTATGCTGTAACAAACAAATATCAGACAGGAAATCAATAGCTGAGATGAACTTCCCAGCAGATTATTATTAGGGATGGGCGAACGCAGTTCAGAAGTTCGAACCGAACTCGGTCTGTTTGGTCGACCGAACCGAACTTCCGAACCGAACTCGAATTTCAAACCGAACTCGAATTTCCGAGCTCTGTTCTGTTCGCCCATCCCTAGTGGCAACACACACCCAAAAAACTGGTTTTGAATGGCCGAACTTGGTTCAGAAATTTGGAATTCTACCGAACTCGGTCTGTTCGGTCGACCGAACCAAACTTCTGAACTCAAATTTCAAACTGAACCGAACCGAATTTCCAAACTCAAATTTCAAACCAAACCAAACTGAATTTCTGAACTCCATTCTGTTTGCCCATCTCTAATTATTATTATTATTATTATTATTATTATAAGCATTTATATAGTGCCAGAGATGTACCTGGTGCTTTACAAAGAATAAGGTAAACACGATCCCTGCCCGAGGGCTTACAATCTAAAGACGAGGAGAGGAGACAGGGAAGGGGGAACAGAGGGAGAGACAAGGGATGCAGCATTCATGAGGATGCGAGAGCTTAGGTACACCTTCTTGGCTTGGTTACAGTACATTGGGAGTTTGCAGATAAGAGGTGGGGGATAATCCTGGGTGGGGATGGTTAGCAGGAGTTAGGAAGGGCAGAGTGGAAGAGGTGGGTTTTGAGGAGGGACTTGAAGGTGTGGAGGGTGGGGACCAGGCGACCGAGGGCAGAGAGGGAGTTCCAGGCATGCAGGGCAGCAAGGGAGAAGGAACGAAGGTGGTTGGGGGAGCAGGGGACGCGTGAGGGAGGGGATGGAAGACTAACGGAGTGCCTGACATGGGGTTTGGAGGGAGATCAGGGCAGAGAGGTAGGGGGGAACAAGGTTGTGAAGGGCTTTGTAGGTGAAGACGAGCTTGTGCAGAATATGCTTGGGAAGAGGGAGCCAGTGGAGAGAGGAGAGGCTGCATGTGGTCAAAGCAACGGGCTAGGTGGATGATCCTGGCAGCAGAGTTTTGAACAGA
>QEPC01002955.1:293872-304051 GCA_003113815.1 Sphenodon punctatus | reverse complement strand
GGGAAGACAGGAAATGGGGATAAGATTAAGGGAAGAGGGATGAGTCTTGCTGTTGTGAAGATCGCCGCCTCCATCCGCCAACAGCTCTTCGCCCTTTGGCAGCGCCCTTCGGCCGCCGCTCTCCGAGCAGCCCCTTTGTTAAGACCCTGTATCTGGAATGTGGGGAGGGAACATCCGGTCAGTTAGGTGAAGCCCATCAGCCAATCTCTCTGGCACCCCTCTGGGCAACCCCTTGGTTAAGACCCTGTACCTGGAATGGGGGGAGGGGACATCCAGTCAGTCAGGTGGAGCTGATCAGCCAATCTCTCTGGCCCCACTCTCTCTGGCACCCTCTGGGCAGGGCACCTCACCCCTCCTTTGCATACTTCATCTGAAATTCTGAACCCATTGAAGTCAACAGAAAACCTCCATTACAGAATCATAGAACTGTAGGGTTGGTAGGCATCGTGAGGGTCATCTAGTCCAACCTCCTGCTCCAAGCAGTATCCCCTCTGCAGCAGCATGGCAGACAGATGCTTGTCCAGCTGGGTTCTGAAAACATCCAAGGAAGGAGATTCCACAGCCTCAGCAACTTAGTCCATTGCCCAATAGTTTTTAAACAGAGTTAAATGAGTGAAGATCACAATTTTTACTGTAAAATTAATAAACATCACATTTGCAGAGTTGAATGAATTACGTTCCTCAAGTATCCATTTCTTCAATTCGCAATGACTATTGGTTTCAGCCCTCATATAAATGTCTCCTGTTCAGTTCGGTGGAGCGTCTTCATCTGCAATGGGAGAAGCAGCCTTGTGAGGTTTGTATCTATTGGGCTTCTGGTGAGCCAGAGTTATCACTCTGCCTCATTGGCCATCCAAATCTAACCCAAGCCAAAACTTGACTAAACCAGTTGTTCTCAACATTTTTGTCTACGTGATCCATTTTGAGACTATGTTGAGATCATAATTCCATGATCCCAGACAGTAAGCGTCGAGCGACATACTAAGTAGTAAGTATGTCAAATAGCAACTGGGTTCACAACCTGTGCTGCAGTCCCACTTGGGGTCCTGGCTCCTGCTTGAGGAACATAAACATGTGCCCTACATAGGCTTCCATATCTTTGCCTAACTGAATTTTCATCTTCCTCCCTTATGTCTCAATGGTATAAGAAACTTATTTTACTTTTCAGAACAGTAGGCCAAACTGTGGAGGCCTTATTTAACCTGACTAACTTCAAAGTAAAATCTTTGATTCACAAACAATTGTCTTATTTGGCTATTCTAGCATATACGAGAAATGCTGCCAATTTAAAATCTGTCCCGCTCTATCATCAGTTTAAAAGTCACCGAAATGGAACCTTATGTGTCTGTTTTGGACACTTTCTCCCTAAGAAGAGCTTTAACCTTCCTTAGGTTTGACCTTATTCCCTCTAGGGTTTTGACAGAGAGATGGAAAGGGATTCCATATGCCCTTAGATTATGCTGTTGTAATCTTGTTCAAGTTAATTGGAGGGTAGGGTTAGGGTTGGGGGAGGCGTTAAATTATTTTAAAACTGATGTTGGTTTTAATGTATTTTATTGTTTTATTGTATTGTTAGCCGCCCTGAGATGCCGTGGGCATGAGGGGGCGGCATAGAAATGTCTAGAAATAAATAAAAATAAAATAAATTTATTACTTCATTGTCCTTGGTTCCATTGATACAGAATCATTGGTCATCACACCAATTACTAATTTATTTGACTGTGACCAAAGATGATAATTCTGTCAGAAGCCTTGCTAAAATGGCTCTTGCTCTGATTAAAAGGAGACAAGATTAAATGGAATTGTAGGAGCTGACTCTGTCGATGGAGGTACCCCACTATCTCATTTTAGCTTTCAGATTTATTTTTATTTGATAAACTTGATTCAATATGTTGATAATGGATTTATATCATTTTCATATTGGTTAATGTGCTTCTTTTTGTAATTTGTTTGGTTGTTTTTTTTTTAATTGTACTAATGTTTTGACCTTTGGTTATGACTTTAATAAACTGTTATTACTATGATGTGCCCTAAATACAGGCCACGTCATGCTGAGCCTCCTTTGCTCGAGGCTCTTAGTACAGCTCCTGCTGAGAAGAGCCCAGGCTCACATCCCATAATGGGGTTATCTAAGCAAGAGTACCTATTATATTTTCCCTCATCTAGACAGCCATGTCGCACCCAAGGCCTCTACTTCAAAGGACCCAGATAAAGACTTATATTTTATTTATTTATTTTATAAATTTCTACCCCACCCCTCCTGCAAACAGCTCCAGGTGGCTTCCAACAATAAAAATACAATACATAAAAACAATTTTAAAACCATCCATAATAATAACAATCATATATAAAATTATTAAAACAGGGCCCGGGGCCTCCCTTTAACAATAAATAAGGTAGGGGCGCTAAAAATCTTACCCCACCCTCCCACCCTCCCCAAAGGCCTGGGTGAACAGCCAGGTTTTGCAACTTCACCGAAATGTCAACAGGCTTGAGGCCAGGAGGGCTTCCTCCGGAAGGGAGTTCCAAAGGCGTGGCCCGGCCACCGAGAATGCCCTCTCCATTGTGGCCCCCCGCTTAACACGGGGGACCTCCAAGAAAGCTCCCCCGGCGGACCGAAGGAGTCGTTCTGGGGCGTGGAGGGCGAGGCGGTCCCTGAGGTACGAGGGGCCGAGACCGTGAAGGGCTTTATAGATCAACACCAAAACCTAGAACCTGGCTCGGCACACTATCGGCAACCAGTGCAGCGCCCGGAGCACAGATGTAATATGCTCCCGACGACCCGTCCCCGTAAGGAGACGAGCCGCCGCATTCTGAACTAGCTGTAGCCTCCGAACCAGGAACAAGAGAAGCCCCACGTGAACGCGTTGCAGTAGTCCAGCCTCGAGGTGACGAAAGCATGGATGAGGGAGGCCCGGGCTGGAGACGAACGGACGCAGCCTACGCACCAGACACAACTGGCGGAAGGCAGCCTTAGCGACTGCCTCCACCTGCCGCTCCAGGCGGAGGTCTGCGTCCAGTATCACCCCCAGACTCTGGACCTGCTGAGCTATAGGAGGGTGAACCCCCACAACCAGGGGGGCCACTACCTCCCTCGCTCTCCCCACCAACATCACCTCCATCTTATCGGGGTTGAGCTTCAGTCTGCTCTGCCGCATCCATTCCGCCACGGCCTCCAAACATTGGGATAGCAGCGAGACGGCAGGGTCTGGGTCAGTTGAAAAAGAGAGGTACAGCTGAGTATCATCAGCATACTGGTGATATCGCACCCCAAACCCTCTCACGACCTCCCCCAAGGGCTGCATATATACATTAAATAATAATTGAGACAGAATAGAACCCTGCGGAACGCTGCATGATAAGGTGCGGGGGCAAGATGTCTCATCTCCCAACACCACCCGCTGGCTTCTCCCCGAGAGGAATGAACGGAACCATTCAAGAACAGTCACGTCCAGACCTCCCAGGTCACGCAGCCGCCTTAATAGCAGCCCATGGTGCACGGTATCAAAGGCGGCCGAGAGATCTAGCAGGATGAGAAATGTTGAACATCCTGTGTCCATCTCCCGGCGAAGGTCGTCTACCAAGGCCACCAACGCCGTCTCAGTGCCATAGCTGGGGTGGAACCCAGATTGAAAAGGGTCTAGGAAACCGATGCTATCCAGATGCAACTGGAGCTGGAGTGCCACCGCCCGCTCATTTGGAACCCATTTGGAACCCATAAACCCAAGTGGCTACAGCCAAACAGCCTTATGACTTAGATGCATTCGTACAACTTTCTCACAGCAGATGAGATTTTTCCTGATGGACTTGGGCTAGAGGGCACAGTTTAAGGTTTAAGCAGGATTATCCAGTGTCCCCTTGAGCCTTCATGCTTGATTTCACTTAAGTATGAAAGTTTGCCAAGGTCTTGCGTGGAGCCCCACGCTTCCCTCATCATCAAGAAATATGCATCACACTGCACCACTAAGACTGCTGCGCAAGCGTTAAAATAGCAACCCCTGGGGAGACCAGGAAATTTGCTTTCAGAGAGACCCTCAAGGGATCCCCATTTCCTAAAAATCTCAGGAACACCCAAAGCCTTGAAAAAGTGGAACTGAAACCCGGCTGCCACAGCTGCTCCAAGCATAGGCGACTGGTAACTGTCGGGGGGGGGGGGGGGGGGGGGGCAGGAGTGGTGTCTGAGCAGGGGTTCTATGGGGCTTCCAAAAATCGGGGGGGCGGGAGAGCATGTGCCCCTCCGCAATGCTTGTAGGGGCTGGTCCCCACTGTGTATCCTGCCGTTAATTATAATAGGGTTTGCGCTGTTTAAGATTTGATCTAATTCCTTGTGTGGAATCTCTGTCGATTTAGGGATTTCCATTTTGGGGAGGAAATTCCTATTGGCGCGCTTGAATGAACTCCCCTCCAAGATTTTAGAGGATCGTGCTTCTGGAATACCATTTGAGGAGTGACTATGCTCATTTGATGCTTTGCAAGTCGAAACAGTGGACCACATCCTGCTGGAATGCCAGCTCTACCAAAAGCCTAGGAAGCACTTTTTAGATGCAATTTTGATCAGATACCCTGGTAGATCAAGATCTAAGCTTACACAAATTTTATTGTTAGACCAAGTTTCAGAAGTGACTCAGGCAGTAGCAAAGTTTTTGCATAAAGCTTTTAGAATTGGGGAATGCTTCTTGAATTTCAAATCTTATAAGCCGTAGGGATTGTAAGTGTGCTCAGAGGCACCATGTGCTGAATTTGACTTTTGAAAATGGCAGAACCTGGGTTAAGAACTTGTTGATTAATTGCTTATATGGGAGCGCTGTTTTGTTTAACGGTTTAGAAATATATAGCTCTAAACTTATTTAATTAATTTTATGCCCTCGGGCAATAGGGTAGTTGCTCCTCAACGTTTTTGCAACGTGAAGAACTCTCTGAAATTTTAACTATAGGTTTTTATTATGCATTATAAATTTGATTGCCGGCAATGGTGGATTTTGGGTGTAACAATCAATTATCATTTAATTATTCAAATGGTAATGATGGCTTGGTGTTAATGTAATAGGTTTTTTGTTGAAATTTATATAATTTATTTTATGATGAGATTATGAAGGCTATGGCTGAGAAGCTCTGCCTGGTTATGTATGATTAAATCAATAAACCATATCTATCTGGAGTTAAGTGCCATCTCCGCTTGGGCTGGCATACAAGGAGTTATAGGAGGAAGTGGTGTGGGTGGGAGTCAGGATGCAGAAAGGCTACAGCGAGCTAGATCAGCATAACACGCACAGTAGGTAACCCACCATAGAGAAGTTGGATAGGTGCGTTTGTTGCTATCGTTAGCCTATTAAGGCATGTAGGTCACTACTATTCCCACTCCGTGGAGCATTAATACGCAGGCGGCTGTAGCTGAGAAGGGCTACAGAGGTCAGCTTGTATGGGTAGAGGTCAGCTTGTATGGTCATAATACAGTGCTGCCAACGCTTTGTGCCAGTGTGACCCCAGTTTGAGAGTTAAATGCAATCCCATGACCCCAGACACAGCAACAACATACAGTCTGTCAAATATCAGGCTGACTCATGATGACCCATGAGGTCATAGTACCCTCTATGTATGTACCATGCTCATTACCACAGCTGGCTGGCACCATAGCACAAGCTCCACGTCACCAGGCTAAAGCTACCAAATGACACAGACAAATAAAATATTTACTGAAATCCAGACTCTCTTCCTTTAAATAAATAAATAAATACATTTTACAAAGACAAACTTCAGCCGTTGGGCTCATCTAGAATATGCAAATATTCCAGGTAATCCCCAGTGGGAGGGTGTGTGCTTCCCCCAGCTATGTAGTATTTCACAGCTAATAGAGTTGTGCAGATTGGAGTCAAGGCCAGAACTTAGACAGACCAATTTATAATAAATAATTTCCAGGTTGCATAACTCAAAGTGACTTTGCACTGCTTGAATAGGTCACACTAATGAAACAGCAGCAAATCAGTAATCGTTATCACACACGTACCATCAAGCTTGTACTACACACAGTATTAAGACAATTGGACACCTTTTGCTGTACAGTCTCTGAAGGAATTCCTGCTCATATCTACTGAATATTACTTTTATTTGAAAATCTGGATCAGCTGGGGATTTGATCATCCACAGGCAGCAGGTGCATTATTAAAACACTCATCTCCTCTGCAACTTGCATTCTCCAGCGCTGGACTGAACTAGTTTGCAATATGCTTTTTGCTGCTTTTCAGTACCTGATGGTGATGTAGCGTATAACAACCTTAGACCCACAAGAAGCCATTTTTTGGTGGTTGTCTATAAACCCCTCCCCTGAGGCATGACCTCTGGCTAGGAAGGTTACTACCCAGGGTTCAGCACCTGTCATAATTTAACTAGATAGGGCACGCCTCTTCCTATGTATTCTGTCCGTGCTCTCTTGAGAGATAGTCTAATTTTAGCTGCTTCCTCATTATTTGGGCACCGATCTGGACTACCAGGTTTATGCTGTTCTTCGCATACGTTTATTTTAATCACATTTTGCTCACTCCCTTCAACTGGCACCAAATATGTAGGAACGCTTGGAAACTTCAAAGTGCCATCTGTTGGTGAACTGAAGACACTACACATGGCTGTAGGAAGTGATATAAACACAAACAGCATCAACTTCACTCCCTCATTTGGTGTGTTGCTATGCCATTCAAAGACAGCATATAAAGTCGTTTCCTATTTATTTAGGTTTTTGCTCTATCACTAAATGACAGAGTTAATCCTAACCATCTGAGTAATTTACAATATCATTTGCATTAGTTCTTGGTCAGGGAGGAAATCTTAATTGTTATGAGTGTGGGTTGCTGTGTTGATCCGACATATATGAGAGAGCTGGAGACAAAACCAGTTTAGAGAATAAACTAGTGGCAGATTTTATTGGACCAATTACTGTTGGTGAGAGTATGCAAGCTTTTGGGCCACACACGGCCCTTGTTGAGGCATATAAAAAGTCATAACACTCAAAAGCAATATTAAAATCTTATCGCCTGAACTTTGTTTCCATCTCTTCATTGTTAATTCCTGTCCTCTTTCAGGAGCTTGCTAACAGACCTATCTGTCTACTTTGCTGCTTCTCTACTGGAATTCTAGATATCTACACTTATATCCCACACCATTGATGATGCTGATATCTTTCTGCATCTGCCCACTTTAAAATTTCATTGTGGAATGTGAGTTAAGGCTGCAATCAGGCAAAGCTGTTTGGGTGCCTACAGTGATGAAAAAGACAGTTAATGGTAAGGGGGTTTGTGATGGGATTGGGACCTCTCTGCCCCATTCCGGGCTGGCTGTGACTCGGTTTCCCTACTTACAGCACCCGCTGGACCAGCTCTCTCCAGAACTGTGCCAGCCTGTAAAGGGTTAACCCTCTCTGACACCATTACCTCAGAGCTTCCCAAAACACAGAAATGAATTACAAGGTTTAGCTGCGTCTCTGACTCGGTGTTTTTAGACAAGTGCCTCCCCACCCATTACCCACCCAACCAACCATCATGCATGTTGCAGCGCTACATAGGGCACCAATGCAGCCCTACAAGACGCATAATGGGTGGGGAGGCGATTGTCTTAAAACAGCCTTAGAAATTCCCTCCCCTGTGTCACTCCAATGTCAGGATCCGCACACAAAGCTTAGTTAAAAGAAATTTGTGAATCAAGTAGTGCAAGATAGTGTCAAGAGTGCAATAAAACTAATTTATATATCACAATTCTACCTTACTAGGTGAGTTCTAAACTAAGCTTCGCCTGCCCTATGCAGTTGTACGCTTAAACCTCAGTTCTCAGCGGGTTGGAAAGGCAGGGTCTTGCTTCTATTTTGAGAGTCAGCTCCAAGATGGTTGAATCTTTTCCCTTTGTCTGCCGATGACCCATAAATACCTCTCTCATTTCTTCCAGAGTTTCCCCCCATAACCTTTGGGTCTCATCTCGCACGTCTCCCTCGTCCTGTGTGTCGGCCAGGTAGCCTCCATTTGCATTTCTTACCATCATTGTTGTGCTAACTGCCCCAGATAAGATGTCTGGGCTCCCAGTCTTGATTTTGGGTTTATTCTGGTTACATAACAGACAACGTATTATTTATTCTAATTTCATAGGGTTATCATAAATATTTCATCATGTTTACATTCTTCTCTTAATTCTGATGGGTATGACCCCAAACATGACTACAAAATATTAACATGCAGTGATCATATACATGTATGTTTCATGTGTGTTGGTTTCCTGATCTTGATCACAGTTGGCATTAGGAGCAGCTGCCTTTGAAACTGTAGGTGTCGCCTGTTGGCACTAGCAATAGCCATGAGCCATGGCTGGGGGGAGTAAGTAAGGTGGCTGGGGGAAAATCAGTATGTAATGTATTGTGGACTGGGGCAGCCCTGTGCATTTAGAACAGGAGCACTCTTTCCTGGTGGCTTGCAAACATCAACTTGGGGCAAACTACCTGATTGAGAGCAGGACCACGGCACGGCCCCACCACCATTTTCAGAACACACAGAGTGGCCATTTTAAGGCAAGACGCAGGCCTGCCCATCTGAAGATGGTGTGGGGGGTACACAGTCCCATGACCCACGTGGCACCCACTCTTGGCCACTCAGAGAGCACTGGCAAAAAAACCAGAGTGCTCTGTGCAGGGGCAGGCAGAACAGCACGTGGGGATAGGCACCCGTGCATCCCCAGCCTGTATGAACAGCGGCAGCCAGCCGGGTCAATTGAGTGGTCGGCTGTTCACAGGCACTGGGAGTGGGGAAATAGCCGTTGTAAGATACAGGAACTGGCCAGGAGTGCTAGGGAGCCCATGGTCCCCAGTGCTTGGCCGGGACATGTCGATTTTGGAGAACAGTCTGGCCTCCTTCCTCCTCCCCCATGGTCTGTGGCAGGGGGAGTGAGTGGAGGCTACAGGGGGACCCACCCAGGGAGCCACCCGTTTGAACCCCTCCCCACTCACTCCATGGGTGTATGTGCTCCGCAGCAATCCCACTCAGTGGATACAGACCTGCCCCCCAGGTCATTCTCGTTTTAAAACAGCCTAAACTGTTGTTTGTCGTACAGGTAAGAGGGCATACTCCTGTTTTCTGCCAAGATTAGCAAGGAGCAGGAGCCTGGCATTCTGGGAGCATCACCAAAAGGGCATGTGGGAGACACACACACCCCTCCCTTGGTGCCACTGCCAGAAAACTGCCACCTTGTCCAGTGGGCAAGACAGCCCTGATTATGCAAGGAGTCAGAGCCCCCTACTGCTAAACACAGTCTGCCAGTGAAACAGCTTAGAAGGAAACAGAAGCCTATCCAATACTTTTGAGAGCCATGACAGTCCCATAGGAGAGAGCGCATTCACACAAAATAGCTACAATGTATGAAGTGTAGTACTGGCTCCTAAGGCACCAAGCCACTGCAACGATATTAGGCAGGGTTCCGTGCACCAACCAACAAGACAGACACCAATGCCGATAGAGCAGTTCACTGGTTTATATCACTTAGGACTAGGATCAAGATAGGGATCCTTGTATCTTTGCCCAGGAGAGTTACATACATGGCCGTATCCACAGTAACTCTGCCAATGGTCTGGGCATAGGAGCTTAAATACATAATAGTGTAGAGATATCTTTTATTGGACCAACTTACGTTGGTGGAGGTTTGCAAGCTTTCAGACCTCACAGGATCCTTCGTCAGGCAAGTCAGAAATCCAAGCTGTACATTGAGCAAAGCAAGGTACGGGGGTTATATGCAGAGGCTGGGAGCATTACATCATGGGAGGGTGAGGACAGAGGGGTGGGGGAAGAAGTATGCATTTGTAAGGGAGTAGGTGGGGTATTATGGGGAAAGTCATTGAGAGGGTGCCTGGAAAGGGGAGTGGAAGGAAGTAAGGTGCTTGTGATTGTGAGATGATAGTGTAGAGGATGTGGGGTGGGACAAATCCAATTAGCAGGGGTGGGTGGGTAATTGAGAGGGTGCCTGGAATGGGGAGTGGAGGGGTTAAAGGTGCCTGTGACAGTATAAATGACGGGCTGCAAATGGACAGGTTTAAGCTTGTAAATTTCTGTAGTGACTTGTGAAGCCAATGTCCTGATTATTATTATGATTAGACATTTATAAAGCACCAGTCGTATGACCTGGTGCTGTACAGAACATAGAATTAGACACGGTCCC
>QEPC01002955.1:259493-287448 GCA_003113815.1 Sphenodon punctatus | reverse complement strand
CACAGGTACATCTTGGGATCTCAAAAGCATCCCATTTCCAGCATTGTGAACACACACCTAAAAATCCCACCTTCAGGGGGTGGGAGCAGCGTGGGGGGAAGGTGGGAGCAGGGTGGAGGGACCCTCGGGTGGGGGGACCCTCGGGGGTGGGGAGAGGGATCACTTACCTGGCTGATGCTCCGGCGGTCCCTGGTGGCCCGAGCTGCAGGCAGAGGTGGTGGTGGGGGGTTACTTGCTTTAAATTGCCTGTGTGTCCTGCTCCTCCAGAGCCAGGATGCACGGGCAATTTAAAACAAAAACCCCAAAAAAGTTCCCTGCCTTGCCGCTCCCCCCACCCCGACTGCTCTGAGCAGAAGATTGGGGGAGGGGTGGGGACAGGGTCCAGGTCCAGGAAGCAGGCTGGCTGGCGGTGCGCTGTTGAGAGAGCGCCGCCAGCTAGCCTCCTAAGTTGTCCCCCCACATGCGGCTGAGGCCAAAGTTTCACGCCTGGGCGTTTGTAACAAGCGCCCAGGCGAGAAGCTCCATTGCGCCCATTAGGCACAATGGAAGGCTAGCCCCTCCCTCCACAGCACATCCTTGGCGTGCTGTGGACTGAGGGGCTCAGCTGCCCAAATCGCGTGTTCAATAGAAAACACTGTTTGGGCAGCTGAGCCAGTGGCTCTGAGAGTGGGTCCTGGAATGGAGCTAGACTAGAGTCTGACAGACGCAGCAGCCTCTGAAGCCGGTCAGAGGCTGCTGCGGCTGTCAGAAGTGGCGGCGGGGGTTGTTTTTTTGTGTGTTTTTTGTTTGTTTTTTTACAGAGACGGCGCAGCGGGGGTCCCACAGGGCGCTAGGGGGGCAGTGCCCCAAATTCTCTGGGGGGAGCCACACCTGGATTAATGACATGTAAAAGGGGAAGGCAACAGTGGGAGTAATGGAGGTTGGAGGAAGAGAGCAAAGAGGAGATTTCCTCAAGGGAGGCAGGAGGGAAGGAGGAGAGGAGAGAGGGAGTGGGAAGAGGAGATGGGTGGGAAGCAATGTCCTGGAGGATCTTGTCAATCTTTGAGGTGAAGAATGACGCAAGATCCTGAGCAGAAAGAGAAGAGGGTGAAGAGGGGCAGGGGGGCTTGAGAAGGGAGTCAAAGGTGGAGAAGAGGTGACGAGGGACATGAGAGTAGGATTCAACCCAGGAGGCATAGTAGTGTTGCCTCACCAGGGAGATAGCGGAAGAGAGGGAGAGGGAGAATTTATAGTGGAGGAAGTCAAGGTGGGAACAGGATTTGCGCCAGAGGTGTTCAGCAGCCCGGGTGCAGGAGTGGAGGTAGCGGATAGTAGGGGTGATCCAAGGACGAGGGGTTGGGGGTCGAACGGGGCGGGAGGAGAGGGGGGCAAGAGAGGCGTTAAGAGAAGAGATGGCAGTGTCAGAGGAAGAGGAGGAGAAGAGGGGGAAGAGGGAAGAAGCAAAATCTAAAGGGTTAATAACCTGCAAATCATGGAAGGGCCGTGGAGCTGGGGAAGAAGATGGGGGTTGGTGGGAGAGGTTGAAGGAAGCGAGGTAATGGTCGGACATGGGACAAAGGTCAAAAGGAGAGATTGTCAACAGGACAGTTTCTGGAGAAGATGAGGTCGAGAGTGTGGCCATCGGTGTGGATGGGGGAATCAGTCCAGAGACGAAGATCAAAAGAGGAGGTTAGGGAGAGAAAGCAAGAGATGGAGGGCTGGGAAGGTGCGTCAACATGGATGTTGAAGTCACCAAGAATGAGAGCGGGGGTATCATCAGAGAGTGGCTGTTCTCACAGCGGCTACTGAAGCGAATCTCACTGAAGCTGAAATCACTGCCGTGTTGTCTTGCTTGCCCAGATAGAATTCAGGACACCTGTTTGCGAGTCCTTCTGGCCATTCTGTTGCCTGACCTCTGAGTAGGCATTATTAATTATTATTATTATTATTATAAACATTTATATAGCGCCAGCCATGTGCCTGGCGCTGTACAAAACATAGAAATAGATGCGGTCCCTGCCTGTGGCCCTTGCAACTCAAGCCAACGCACTCCCAAGTGTGTATGTTGGGCTTGACACTTCTTTCCTCCTCGGATCACTACTCCGGTTCCTCCCCCACCCCAAAAGGCTCGTTGCCAGGGAGGCTGCCCTGGTGCTTGTCAGCCCCCGCGGCCGGCCGCCCCTCCACCGCCGGCTCCGGAGGCACACAGGCTCCGACTCCCCCATCGCAGCGGGGCCGCCCGCCCCTAGCCCAACACAGAACGTGGGGAATACAGACGGCGCGGCGGCACCACGCCCCCCGCCGCGCCGCTCTGCACGCTTGCAGAGTCAGCCGGGGACGGCATCAGCTGACGCTGCACCTGGAGGGGAGCAAAACGGAGCGGAGCCACGCCCCCCCCTGCGGCGTTCAGAACGCCTACGGACGCACGCAGGGGGTGGAGCTGGCTCCTTATAAGGCACCTGGTTAGTGAGCTCTGAGCCGGTGATCAGAGCGGATGCCTGTGGAAAGACTGGCCCATAGCCTAAGCTAAGTGTTTCGTGCTTCAGTGACCTTGCGTGTTATTTCCCTTGTTTAAGTCCTGTGTTGTTCCCTCCCTTCCTGCCTATCAAATCCCTGGTGTGTGTGCGCAGAAATAGGACCCACGTGTGTTTGTGATCCCTCCCCCCTGTGCCTAGTGTGCGTGCTGGGTGAAAGGGCCTTCGGGCCAGAGCGCAAGCCCTTCCCCCCCCCTCGAGGGTCCCCTTCCTTGAAGCCTCGTGTGAGAGCCCTCCAACCCTACCGTCACCCCGACCAGGGCCCCCTTCCTGGCCCCCTGCACTTCTATCCCCACGGCGATTCCCCCCGCCCCTCTCCCGTGGCGTGGAAGTGTGTCTGGGTGAATTTCCTCCTCCCTAAATGCTCTGAGCCCTATGATGATAGGGGCCCTTGCTCTAGGTGCGCAAGCATACTGAGCGGCCCACATTCTATCCTGACGGGCAACCGGGAGCCGTACGTAAACGTGCAGAGCAGTGTGTATGTGCAGGGTGTGTGGCCCTTTCCCCAGTTTAGACCCCTCCCCCGTGACAGGATCACCGGCACCAACCACACCCCTGCTCTCCCCATGGATGTGTCCCGAGACGTCCGTGAGCTGGTGACAGCCGTACAGTCTCTGGCCATGCAAATAAAAGAGTTACAGGAGCAGCACGCTGAGCTTGCTGCCACAGTGGCTCAACAACAGGCCCCTATCGGGGCATTGCTGGCCCCCCCGGGCCCCCCCGTAGTTGCAGAGGGGCCCGATGCTGCTCCAGGGCCCCCCCCGAGCCCCGCAGTTCCCCGGGAACCCCGGGGTCCCCGGATAGACAAGTTCCAGGGGGACCGTAAGGCCTGTCAGGCCTTTCTGGCCCTATGCGAACTTACCTTCTCAACCCAGGCGAATACGTACACCTCCGACACCTTAAAGGTGGCCTTCGTGATCGGTAATCTGGGAGGATTGGCCCTAACTTGGGCGACTAACCTTTTGACGAGCAAGAGCCCCTTGTTATCCGACTATGCAGGGTTTCTACGAGAATTTTGTTTTTTGTTCGACCACCCCCACCGAAAACAAGACGCGGAGGCTGCCATCCTCTCTCTGCATCAGGGACGACAGCCCCTCATGGAATATGTTACACAGTTTCAGCAACTCGCACTCGAGTTGCAGTGGTCCGAAGACGCACTGCGAGCACATTTCCGGAAGGGATTAACTGAGGAGCTGAAAGACCAACTGGCGTATGTTCCCCTTCCAGACACTTGGGCCAAGGTGGCCGCACTGGCCCTGCAGATAGACGCTCGCCTTACCGAACGGCGCCAGGAGAGGCGGCACGACAGCCGGAGCGCCCCGCCTCGCCCCTCAGTGTTTAGCCCCGCAGGCCCCGAAACCGCCCGTCCCGGGCCACCGGATCCGGAACCTATGCAGCTGGGGGCTTCCCGGGGGCCTCTTACAACGGAGGAACGAGATCGACGGCGCCAAGCACGAGATTGCTTTTATTGTGGGGAATCGGGGCATTTCATAAGGGAATGCCCTCTGTTGCCTCCTACTCGGCGCCAGATGGGAAACGCCAAGGGTCGAGAGGGACGGGGGGTCTCTCGACCCTAGAGCACGACGGTGGTGGTCATGCCAGTACCCCCCTTCATCTGCGAATACCTGTGACGCTTACCATCGCTCCCCAGCGGTCATTGGTGGTATGGGCCTTGGTGGACTCGGGTGCCTCGGCCAACTTCTGTGACGCTGCCCTAGCCCGAGAAGCGGGGATCCCCATGCAACCTAAAGAAAACCCCGAGACAGTTCAAACGATCGACGGCTCCCCGCTGGTCTCAGGGCCAGTTACACAACAGACCCTCTCACTCCCCTGTGCCATCGGATCACATGAAGAGGCGATCATATTTGACGTGGTATGCACGCCCCTGTTTCGGGTAGTATTAGGGTTACCCTGGCTGGCAGATCACGACCCCCACATTAGCTGGAGTACCGGCCAAGTACACCTAGACTCCGCGCACTGTAAACAACGGTGTATTCGTCCAGCCCCTTCGCGGGAAACAGCAGCCATAATGCATGTGGTAAAACCTACCATGAATACCACCCTCCCCCCCGCCTACATGGATTTGAGCGAAGTTTTTAGTAAAACGCGGGCCGCCCAATTGCCACCTCACCGCCCATATGACTGCCCTATTGAACTTCTCCCGGGCACTGAGCCCCCTTTTGGTCGTATCTACGCCCTTTCCGCTCCAGAATTGAAGGAACTACGTAACTACCTAGACGAAGCCCTTAGGAATGGCTTTATACGCCACTCCACCTCCCCAGCCGGAGCCCCCATCTTCTTCGTCCCCAAGAAAGATGGGGGCCTGAGACCCTGCATTGATTACCGGGGCCTAAACCGGGTGACCATTAAAAATCGCTACCCTTTGCCCCTTATTCCGGAGCTCCTGAATCGCCTACAAGGCGCAAAAATCTTCACCAAACTGGACCTCCGGGGAGCCTATAACCTGTTGCGGGTACGAGAAGGTGACGAGTGGAAAACGGCTTTCCGGACCCGGTATGGGCATTTCGAATACCTGGTCATGCCCTTTGGGTTAGCCAACGCACCGGCGGCCTTCCAGCACCTCATCAATGACATACTACGAGACATCCTCGACACTTTTGTCATCGCCTATCTGGATGACATACTTATCTACTCCCGATCCCCCGCGCAACACATTCAACATGTACGCCAAGTCCTTCAACGTCTACAAGCCCACAATCTTTACTGCAAACAGGAAAAGTGTGCCTTCCATATCACAACCGTTGAATTCCTAGGATTTGTTATCAGCCCTAACGGCATCCAGATGGACCAAGGGAAGGTAGTTGCGATCCAACAGTGGCCTGCACCTAAGTCCGTTAAAGCCTTGCAACGGTTTCTGGGCAGCATCAATTACTACCGTCACTATGTACCTCACTATGCGGAGGTTACTAGTGCCTTGACCCAGCTCCTGAAGAAAAACCGTCCGTACCTCTGGACCACGGAGCAGGACTACAGCTTCCAGTTCCTCAAGGAAGCATTCATGCACGCACCCCTCCTTCAACATCCCGATTTCCACAAGCCTTTCTTCGTAGAAGCCGACGCCTCTAGTATTGCGATTGGGGCCGTACTGCTACAACAAAAGACAAATGAGATGTGCCTTCCTTGTGCCTATTACTCCCGCCAGCTTTCTTCCGCAGAGAGGAATTATACCGTGCTAGACCGGGAACTTCTTGCAATCAAGGCGGCGTTTGAAACCTGGCGGCACTACTTAGAAGGAGCACAACATCCCATCACAGTAACCACTGACCATAAAAACCTCACCTTTCTGCAGACGGCCCACATTACAAACCCACGACACGCTCGTTGGGCACTCTTCTTTGCTCGGTTCACGTTTACCATCCAGTACCGCCCTGGGAAGATGAACCTCTTGGCGGATGCGCTTTCCCGATACCAGGAGGGAAAAGAGGCAGATCAACGACCCAAAGGGCCCATCCTAGAGCAACGTGTCTTCGCCGCTACCCTCCCTTCCCTCGAACAACTGCGGCAGGCGTCAGCGCGTGAATTAACGCAAGGGGAAAATTCCGCCCTTTCCCTGCAAGCCGGAATCTACAAGAAGGGTCAACAAATCGTAGTGCCACCCTCCTGTCAACAGCAAATAATATGGGCACATCACGATGCCCCTTTAGCAGGGCATCCAGGAATAGGGCGCACCTTGAGCCTCGTACAACGCCAATTTTGGTGGCCCTCTATGTCCACAGATGTACAACGCTATGTTCAAGCCTGCTCGACGTGCGCCCGCACGAAAACACCCCGAAAGAGCCCTGTGGGGCTACTTCAGCTATCTCCCCTACCCCCAGGACCATGGCAAAGGATCGGTCTCGACTTCATCGTCGAGCTCCCACCCTCCCGGGGGTATACCACGGTCCTTGTTACCGTGGACCACTTTTCAAAATTAGCCCATTTCGTCGCCTGTAAAGGCCTTCCCACCGCACAACGTACCGCTCTCCTATTCGTCAGGCACATCATGAGACTGCACGGATGGCCAACGGAAATCGTGAGTGATAGAGGAACGCAATTTGTCTCCCATTTCTGGACCGCCCTGTTTAAAGCGCTTAAAGTGCGACTCAAACCTACTACGGCATACCACCCCCAAGCGAATGGGCAGGTGGAGCGAGTCAACCAGAATTTCGAACAGTATCTCCGATGCTACATTGACTATTTACAAGACGATTGGTACACCTGGCTCCCTCTAGCGGAGTTCGCTTATAATAACGCCCCGAACGCCTCTTTAGGAAATTCCCCCTTCTATGTGACCTATGGGTATCACCCGCAAATGACCACGCCCGAACTCCTCTCAACCACCGTCCCAGCCGCAGGAGCCTTGGCACAGCAGCTGCAGCAAATACACGCCCTTGCCAAGACCACATTGGAAAAGGCGAGGCGGCAATACAAACACCACGCAGACCAACGCAGGCAACCCGCGCCGCACCTTCAACCAGGAGATCTTGTATGGCTAGATCGACGCCACTACCCCTCCAAGAGACCCTCTGCAAAGCTAGACTACAAGTTTTTAGGACCTTTTCCGATATTAAAACAAGTAAACGAAGTAACTTATACCCTGCAGCTCCCATCACGTTTTCGCATTCACCCCACATTCCATGTATCCCTGCTTAAGCCTGCCGTCCTCCCGGCGGGGGCGGGGTCGGCTACCCCCACCCCCGAAGCTACGGCTCTTGACTCCGAACCAATCTACGAAGTCCGAGCGATCTTGGATTCGAAAATCTTCCGTGGCCGACTTCACTACCTCATTGATTGGCTGGGGTTCGGCCCAGAAGAGCGCTCCTGGGAGCCAGCGCCTTACATCTCTGCCCCCCGACTTCTTCGCCTCTTTCATCGCCGCCACCCCGACAAACCAGGACCCAGTACGGGCCGGCGATGGGGGGGGGGCATCGAGGGGGGGATACTGTCAGCCGCCGCGGCCGGCCGCCCCTCCCCCGCCGGCTCCAGAGGCACATAGCCTCCGACTCCCCCATCGCAGCGGGGCCGCCCGCCCCTAGCCCAGCACAGAATGTGGGGGATACAGATGGCGCGGCGGCACCACGCCCTCCGCCGCGCCGCTCTGCACGCTTGCAGAGTCAGCCGGGGATAACATCAGCTGACGCTGCACCTGGGGGGAGGCAAAACGGAGTGGAGCCACGCCCCCCCCTGCGGCGTTCAGAACGCCTACGGACGCACGCAGGGGGTGGAGCTGGCCCCTTATAAGGCACCGGCTCAGTGAGCTCTGAGCCGGTGATCAGAGCGGATGCCTGAGGAAAGACTGGCCCATAGCCTAAGCTAAGTAGTTGTGCTTCAGTGACCTTGCGTGTTATTCCCCTTGTTTAAGTCCTGTGTTGTTTCCTTCCTTATTGCCTGCCAAATCCCTGGTGTGTGAGCGTAGAAATAGGACCCACGTGTGTTTGTGATCCCCTCCCCCTGTGCCTAGTGTGCGTGCTTGGTGAAAGGGCCTTCGGGCCAGAGCGCAAGCCCTTCCCCCCCCCTTCGAGGGTCCCCTCCTTAGAGCTTCGTGTGAGAACCCCCTGCCTTACCGTCACCCCGACCAGGGCCCCCTTCCTGACCCCCTGCACTTCTACCCCCACGGCAACTCCCCTCTGCCCTTCTCCCGTGGCGTGGAAGTGTGTCTGGGTGAATCTCCTCCTCCCTAAAAGCTCTGAGCCCTATGATGATAGGGGCCCTTGCTCTAGGTGCGCAAGCATACTGAGCGGCCCACATTCTATCCTGACGGGCAACCGGGAGCCGTACGTAAACGTGCAGAGCAGTGTGTATGTGCAGGGTGTGTGGCCTTTTCCCCTGTTTAGACCCCTCCCCCGTGACAGAGCTACTGTACTGTCTGATTTGGAAAAGGGGCTATAAAGGATCCATCCCTTTGCCCTCCCTCAGAACAGTACATTTTGTTAAGATGAAGCGGGGGGTCTTTCTTCTCTTCCCCTTCCTTTGAATCTCCCACTGTTTGTGCCTTGGCACAGGCAGACCCGCTTCCCCCCCCCTCCTAAATTAGGAACTTCCTTTAGAAACCAACCCATGCTGCATCCTTGTGTAATTATCTAATTAATTTGAGTGTCTCACTGTTTGATATTGCCAACTAATGTCTTTTGCTTTTATGTGCCCCCTTTTTCTCCCCACAATGAATTGAAAACTTTGTTACAAAGGTGTCTCTTCCTTCTTTTTAATTCCCTGGGTGATGCTGCCAATTTACACTCAAAAGATCCTCAGCACTCGTGCCCTATTCAAAACAGCAAGCTTAATTCCCCAAAACTGAGCATTTTTGAGCCCACACCTGGCCACTGGGACCCACTCCTCAGGGAGACCAGGTGTACATGCGTGGAAAAGGGACACGTTAACATACATGTTGCAGGGCCTGCAGTAGCACCAATGCAGGCCCTGCAACATGTATGTTTCATAAGTGGACTGGAAAAATATACTCAACCCTGAGCCCCAAATGAGTCCTAGGACCTCTCAAAGGTATATTAGAAGCAAGTTCTCCCCACCCATCTCTTCCTTTTATATATTTTAAAAGGAAGCAAGCTATGAGACATCTGGACACCTTGCTACAGGGCCCAAGAGAGTGATATGTGGAAATGAGAGAAAAATCTATTGCCCTGCCTGTCCCAAGTGCACACTCTACAGGTCTTAAGTAGCACTAGCCCACACTGGGTAGACCCTGCAGGGAGCCATGTGGATGGCAGTTTGTGTATTTGTGAATGTGTGCACAACCCCATCCAGGCATGGCGGCAGATTCTTTGTATGAGCATGATTACATCTCTCTGGTTACGCTACCATCAGCAGCTGGATGTATGTATATTCACCACCTTTCTCCTCCTCTCCCCCAAGCCTCTGCTTCATGTGCACACTTGCATAAAGGTCCACATGACCTTGGCTGCATGTGATCCCTTGCTCCGCTGAGGATAGTAAGTACATATTCAATACTGACAATGCAGGCATGCATTCTGCTTGTGTGCATGCCTCCAACATCTATCCTACTCTCACGACACCCCCTCCCTGCACTGGGACCTACAGGCAGTTTTCCTGCCGTTGGCAAACATCTAGGACCAGGGTAGCGAAGCTGGGGGCTAAATCCAGTTCACTCTCATTTTTACCTGGCCCTTGGATCCAGTTCCTATCCCCAGGCATGGAAAGATATAGCCTTTACCTCATTTCCACTTGATGCACATGCTCTTAACAGACCCCCTTCAGGAGCAATATTCCTACTAGGCCCTATGGCCTTCGTGCAAATTTATTTATTTAATCCAATTTTTACCCCATCCTTGCCATTAAAGCTCAAGGCAGCGCAGAACATTAAGAAATCTCCTTAAAAACAACCACATCCCAACCTCCTGAACCCTCCCCCCCAAAAAAACCCCACCCCAATCTCACCCAAACCTATCCCAGCTTGATTTTGATTTGATTTGATTTGATTCTTATATCCCGCTCTCTCCTGACAAGTCAGCTCGAGGCGGCTCACAGATCGATGCACTCTAAGCATGGATCCTACACAGAGGACCATGCTATCCAAAATCTAACAAGTCCTACGCAGAGGACATCAATATACATATACATAATACTGTCATCAGCTTGTTAAATGTCTGACCAAACAGAAAAGTCTTACATCGCTTCCAGAAGATGACCAGGCTCAGGCTTATACAAATTTCCAAGGGAAGGGAGTTCCATAATTGTGGAACAGCCACTGAGAACACCTCTCCATGTGCCCTTGTTTATGGAAACTTGGCAGGCAGATGGTACATGCAAGAGGGCGCTCCCAGCTGACCGCAGAGGCTACAAGGGGACATGAAGGATGAGGTGGTCTTTCAGATATTTGGGGTCCAAGCTGTTTCTAGTCTTCTACAAGCAAACCAAGTGTAGACTATTAGAATAAACCTGCCAAACACAGGACTTGTATGCTAGGATTGATGAGCATTTACAAGAGACTAAGCTGCAGGAACTTTGCACAAATATGGAAAAGGAAAATTGGGTCCTTACCATGAGAATTTTCCTTCTACAGGGGTATTCCTGGATAGCCAGCTTCTCACACTGGGGTAGATCCCCACCACAAGCAGTAGAAGGCAGACTTTTTATTTCCAAAGAATGCTCCATGGGATCTACCCCAAAGCCTGAATGCAATCCTAACTATTCCAAACTCTGAGCTAACGAGAGACCCAAGGGGTCCCCAGCAAGAAACACTCTGGCTGGGCAGCTGCTGGTCCAGAAATACCCCCGTAGAAAGAAAATTCCCAAGGTAAGGACCCAATTTTCCTTTCTCACAGGGAATATTTCCTGGATGGCCAGCTTCTCTCTTGGGACATAAAAATGCAGTACCCTGAGAATATACTTGGGGGGGGGGGCGGTAATAAATAACTCAAAGCAAACAGAACAGAAGAACTGACATTGTACACTTCAGAAAAAAAGAGGCTACAGAACTACCTGGAGTACCCTCCTACCAAAAGCAGCCTCAGCAGATTCATACAGTTGCACCTTATAGTGCCTAACAAAGGTATGGACTGAGGACCATGTGGCTGCTCTGCAGATCTCTTCATAGGGAGCAGTTTCTAAAGGCCTGTGTGGTTGCCACATCCCATGAAGAATGAGCCAAGGTTCTCCCAGGGGGAGACTTAATAATAATAATACTTTATTAAGGGATCTAGCTTTCGCCATGTCCCAGTACAAATAAATAATGAATAAATAAAATCACGCATACAAGAATCCCTCAACAAGGGGAGCAATGCATACAGAACAATCATAAGACATGCTGAGCTGAAATATTGGCCAGGGGGAGACTTACTCTCCGCCCTATATGCCTCTGTTCTAGTTAGTTATCCACTTTGCAATCACTGTTTTAGACACCCTAAGTTGAAGACTATAGGCCACAAATAAAGCAGACATTTTTTGAAAAACTGCTGACTGGTCGATGTACATCTATGCCACAATTTCCCTTGTCCATGAGAAGGTTTGGGGCAAAAGGAGAACAAAACAATTTCCTGACCCCTATGAAAAATGGAGTTGACCTTGGGGCAAAAAAACTAGTCCAATCTAAGCACCACCAAATCATTCCTAAAAATACAGAATGAGAGATCTATAAATAGGGCACTCAGTTCTGAAATCCTCTAGACTGAAGTGATGCCCACCACGAAAACCACCTTTAATGACTGGTAAAGCAAGGAAACCTTCCCCAAAATTTCAAAGGGAACTTGAGTCAGGGCCCGCAACACTAGGTTAAAGTTCCACAATGGGAAATGGTTTACCACAGCGGGTGAGACAGTTCTAGTTGCCTTCAAGAATCTCTTGACATGTGGGTGCGAGGACAATCTTAGCCTGTTAGCACAAGATTAAACAACATTAAGGGCCACTACCCAATAAGCCAACGTATTGACTTTAATCCTTGTGATAAGTCATCTTGCAAAAATTCCAGAATATGTCTAGTCCTAGCTTTGAGGGACCTAACCTTCCTACGAGTACACCACCCCACAAAGGTTTTGCAGGGGCGGTCCCACCCCTTTTCCTGCATGTATGCCCATGAGCATGCCACCCACCCCTGCGGGGGAGGGGGCTGTCAGGGGCGTCCACGTTGATGGCCTGGGCACCATGTTGGAGGGTTGCTGAGCCCGGGGTCTCTCTGTCTGAGCTGTGGCTGGTGCCCGTTTCCTGTGCAGGGTGGGGAAGGGGACTGGAGAAGGAAGGACCGGCGTGGAGACGGGGGCTGAGGCGAATCATGGATATCAAGAGACTGCAGGAGGCTGTGAAAGGTTTTGGGAAGAGGGGGAAGAAGGAAGCGTGTCCAGTTCTGGATCAGCTTCTTTGTCGTGTTGCAAAGACTGGAGAGAGAATGATTCAGTGGTCTCAGTGTAAATACTATTTTATTTTCAAACTGGAGAAAGTGATGGATGATTTCAGAACCTCTGCTCCAGAGGCACGAGGCCCCCCTAATCCCAACTTGGAATATATGAAAGAAAGTATTCTGAAAATCATCACTGGACATAACAACATCCCCTT
Organism: Sphenodon punctatus; assembly: GCA_003113815.1. Lineage (NCBI taxonomy): Eukaryota > Metazoa > Chordata > Lepidosauria > Sphenodontia > Sphenodontidae > Sphenodon > Sphenodon punctatus. The sequence goes on along the minus strand of QEPC01002955.1, from coordinate 274,915 downwards.
TACTATTCAGCAGTGGCGGTGCACCCCCTAGATCGTCAGGTGCAACTCCCCCCCAGCTGCTGGGGCCCCAGGAGTCGCCCGACTCCTGAGTGAGACTGCCTCTGGGGGGGGGGAGTTGTGCCGGCCCGAGCCTGGGCTCATGTGCGGAGCCAGCTCGAAGAACCTTGTTTGAAGTAGCAACCTTCAGAAGGTTGCTACTTCAAGTTCTTTGAGCTGGTTCCGCACATTGTCACTGGTTTGTGTGTGCGTGCGCACACAAACCAGTGAGTCACACACCACCACCCCTGAAGGAAGGAAGCCTTCAGGGTCAAAAGGGAGGCGTTTTCTCCCTTTATGTGGAGTGGGCAGTTAGAACCACCGTCCATTCTGCATAAAGGGACCCCGCAATGAAATCGTGCCGGCAGGGGGCACTATTTCATTGTAGGGGCCGGGCAGAGGGAAAGTCCATACCTGGGCGCCTGCATGCACAGCTTCCAGCCTCCCCCTTCCCGAGTCCCTTCCTTCCGAGTCAACTTTGACTGCTTTAAGCCTGGCGGGGACAAGAAGGAGGCGATGGCGTGGAGAACGAACCACCCCCCAAGCTGGCCCGTGGTGAGTAAATTACGGGGGGCCCGGGGGTGGGAGCGAGGGGGAACATGCTGGGGGGAGGAGGGAGCGAGGGGGGAGGGTTAGAGTAGGGGGGCTGGGAGCCAGGGCTCCTGGGTTCTCGGAGAGAGGAGTGGGGACTAGTGAGCTAGTGCAGGGGGGCTGGGAGCCAGGGCTCCTGGGTTCTTGGGGAGGGGAGTGAGGACTAGTGCAGTGGGTTAATGCAGGGAGGACTGTGTGTGGTAAAATGGAGGTTTGGGAATCCTGTGATGTCACTGCAATTCATGTGATTTCAGCTGTGTTCAAAATCCTGGAAATGGGATGTGTATGGTAAAATTGAGGTTTGAAAATCCTGAGATATCACCGCAAATAATGCGATTTCAGTTGTGTTAAAAATGCTGGAAATGGGATGTGTGTGGTAAAATTGGACTCAGGCTGTGACTGGGGTGCTTTACAAGGATGGGTCCCTGTGTTTTGGGTTTATACATTATTTAATTTAAGCTTGATGTACATGTAAACTGTTTTCTTCCATCCAATGTTAGCCCTGGGAACTCCTTGCTGCTGGGTTATGCCATGCCACTGGCCTACCGTCCCCCGGGCTCCACCCCTAGGCCCGCCGGCCTTACTGCCCCAGTGTCCCTCCAACATCAAAAGCCACCAGCCACCCCTCCTATTCAGTGACTTTGTAAGTTGCTGACAGATCCACGACATGAAGAAATTGTAGAACAGACATGTTTCTCAGAAGAGTAGAGAAGAATGTCATAGTTGTCAGTTGTGTGTATCCATCCTCAGAGAAAAATAATTCCAATAGTTTAAACAGAATGAATGGTGTTATCAGGGGCGTAGCTACCATTGGACAAACAGGGACATTCGCCCCGGGGCCCGCCTTGGCTGGGGGCCCAATATCCAAGTTAGCTAAGTCACCCTTCCCCCCCCTTTTTTGAAAGAATTGGTTGCAACATTGTGTCAGACACAATGTTGCAACCATGGGCAGAGATGGGGAGGGGTCCCATGCAGTAGTCTGCCTCAGGCCAGGTCACACTCGCAAGCCTCATGGCTCAGCTCATCCCCGAGGCGTTGTGTCACGGAGGAGTCCTCCCCACCAAGTCTGGACCCGATCTGGGCAAGGCTGGCTTGATGGAGGCCCAGCCTGAGCAGGAAGGTACCCGGCGGCGACTCCACTCAGTAACTGAGTAGAATCGCCACTGGGCACCTTGCCGCTCCGGCGCTGCCTCCCCGCATCGAGCCGGCCCAGCCTACCTCAGCCCGCTCAACCAGCCCCCAGGTCTGATCGGGTGGGCCGGGGCATGAATGGCACTGCTGTTGCCGGCCATGCTCGGCCCCAGCGTGCGGGCAGCGAGCTGCGAGGGACAGAGTGCACTGTTGGACCAGCTCGCCACCAGCCCAGAAGATGGATAGGCCCAACAGCAGGCCACCAGCAACACGCCGCAGACTCTGCAGAGAGCAAGTAAGTCTTGAGCACCAGCAGCCCAGTGCCACTAGGTCGGTTGAGCTGGGAGGCACCTTTAGGCAGGCCAGCAGCTTCACCACTAGCAGGAAAAAAGATGGGGAATATTTCTTGTCCCTGGGCTCATCCCAAGCTCGCTATGCCCCTGGGTGTTATGTTCCCAGGAAACCCACCGGATTATTCTGAGAGATCAAATATAAATGGTCCTGGAACTCCCAGACCAATAAATCAGCTAAAAGTTTCTTTGTAAGCTCCTAAACGGTTTGCCTGACAGCACAGAAAGAATCAAACATGCAGCAAATAGAAGAGAAAAATCACAGTGACTCTCCAGCATCTGAGTCGGAAGGTGCTAAAGGAAGCCCTGTAAAAAAAATAAACACCCCGATGATGACTCAGTGGAAGGCAGAGGGATGGGAAGTAAAAAGACTTAAATTTGACAAAGAAGGGGAAACTTGAGAGACCTCTAACCAGCCTGTCTCCAGTGAATCTTCTTCTTCAGCTATGGCAGAAGAGAACGAACTGTCCTCTACATCTCAGCCAGACAGGGCCAGACAGCACCGTACAGAGGAAGAGGAGGAAGATTCATTCATGACAACAAGATAAATTATTCCCGAGAAAAAAGATCAAGACAAAGACACTGACTCCTCCATTGCTACCAAAAAGACCTCTGAGGAGAGCAATCCAATGGAGGAATCTAAGCAGACTGAAGCCAAGTAGGATTTACATCCTGAAGACAGCGAGAACAGTGAGTCTGGAAATAGCGGAGCTGACTGCAGTGAAACTGAAGAATTAGCATCCTACACTACTGAAACTCCAGAAGTGTCTTTCGAGATGCCAATGAAGAATAGCGACGAAGCCACGGAAGCTGCAGAGGAACCCATCGAACAAGACTAATCATTTAAATACACGTAGAGGCAGTATTTTCCATAAGGCTCTGCTTTTACACTGTATATGTAATAAAGTGGACTTTTAGTTTTACAAGAAAAGCAGGTTATAAAATAATCTTCTCAATGGAATAAATCCTGGGGGGGAGGGGGGGGGGAAGAGTTGTCCTTGTTAAGAACTGAGGCCCCAGCTCCTCCTCCAGGTCCTGCTTACCGCTGGATTCTTGGTTTGGTCAATCAGTGGTTTGTGTGTACTTTTTAAAATTTAGAATAAAACATTTTTAAACTGGCCAACATTTTTGGCGATTGTCACACACAGTTCTATGTATGTAAGAGCTTCTTCGTCGCTTCTATTTTTCCAGACAGTGGCAGCCGCTCATATTTTGGTTAGAGTTTCAACATTTAACATGTGAATTACAGCGTTTCGTGCTGGTTTCCAGATTTTTATTTAACATCATCATACACAACTTTAAGCTTGTGTGTGTTTTTTAAAATGTTCTATATTTTACAGACACATTTTAAATACACACTTGTCTAAGGGGAGATGACTTTTTCTGTTTCTATAAGAGATTAATACAAGTAGATGTTGTACTTTTTCCAGTGGAGACGACTGAGTTCACTTCACTTTTTATTTATATCCCGCACTCTCCTTCACAAGAAGCTTGGGGCGGCTTACAATTAAGTGAAATAGCATAAGATCCACATCAGACCATAAATAATACATACTAACCAATCAAAAAGGACAATAACCCATTACAATTGAGAAAATGAAAAAGGCAAGCCAACATTCTAAATAATACATATTAACCATCCATTTCCTCACTTCTCCTCACCCTGCTGCCACCAGGGGAGAACCTTTCCGATACCCATTTAGAAATAATATAACAACATTCCTCCCTTCTAAATAATACATATTAACCAACAATTAACCTCACCTTCTCCACCTGCTGCCACCAGGGGGAAACCCTGCCACTCCCATTCCACCTGCTCTCACCAAGGGGAGTGGGTCTTCTACAAGATTACATACTTATTCTCTCATATAATCCCCCATAGTTTTAACATATTATATAACTCATCAATATAAGCTCAGAGTTACAAAAACCCTTCCTCATTTAATTCACTCCGAACACATTATTCAAAACAATCCCCCAATTCACAAAAATACCCCTCCTCCCTTAATACAATATCACAACAACAAAATAATCACTCCTCCCCCTTCCCCATATCCAGCACTAGGGGTGGGAAACCGGTAGAATCCGGTATCCGATAATGCCGGTATCGGGCGTACCGGCATTATCGGATTCGGCCTGGTAATCCGGCCCCGGTACCGGATTTCAGTGTGCCGGTTTTTTTATATTGCAGCCATTTTTAAATGGCTGCAATGTAAAAAAATTTAAAGCCCCAGCCAAACAGTTTTAAAAAAAAACAACCCTCCCCGAGTCCAGGCTGCGCGGGTGGAAGGGGGGACACCCCCCACCCACCCTGCCCAGCCTGGCTTTTTGTTGTAAAAGATAGAACAGCAACAGAGTGAGACCCCGAGGCGAGCCCCCCCCCCAGCACCAGCGGCCGCGGCGTCCCCGCAGCCGCAGGTAAGTATGACCCGATCCCTGGGGGGGGTGGGGGTGTTTAACACCCCCCCCCCCCCCAGGGATCACCCCTACAGCGCGCTTGCCGCTTACCTTGGGGAGCTCCGGCGGCGGCGGGCGGCCCGGCGGCTTCAGCGCCGGCTGTGGCTGCCGGCGTCAGGACGCTGTAGGCCTTCCGGTGCACTTCCGGGTTTCACCGGAAGGCCTAGAACGTCCTGAAGCCGGCAGCCACAGCCGGCGCTGAAGCCGCCGGGCCGCCCGCCGCCGCCGGAGCTCCCCAAGGTAAGCGGCAAGCGCGCTGTAGGGGTGATCCCTGGGGGGGTGGGGGTGTTAAACACCCCCACCCCCCCCAGGGATCGGGTCATACTTACCTGCGGCTGCGGGGACGCCGCGGCCGCTGGTGCTGGGGGGGGGGCTCGCCTCGGGGTCTCACTCTGTTGCTGTTCTATCTTTTACAACAAAAAGCCAGGCTGGGCAGGGTGGGTGGGGGGTGTCCCCCCTTCCACCCGCGCAGCCTGGGAGGGGGAGGGAATTAATTTTAATTTATTGCATTGGTTTCAATGGGGACACAGCGCCCCATTGGAACCAATGCAATAAATCCGGTACCGGTATACCGGATTTAATCCGGGAATCCGGTTTTTGTGAAACCGGTAACCGGTAAAATCCGGTATACCGGTAATGGGGCCGGGTCCCGCCCCCAGCACTCAACATTCCCCGGCAGATCAGCTCCCTCTGCCACCAAACATCAATAATGTTAGTCAGCCTCCATGGCTCCAGCTGCTAGTCCCAGCCGAAGGGCACAGCCAAAGGGCACAGCCAAAGGGCATGCCCTTTTGGCCATGCACCCGGGACAGCCGCCGGTCGCTCCCGGCTCTTGTGCGGGCGTCCCGGAAGCAGCTGTTCCAAGTCCCTGCTCCCTTGATAGACACGGTGGTGGCAAGAGATCCTTTCGGCCACTGAACACGCCCCCTTGGGTTCAGTGCAACTCCGGCTCAGGGGATATTGACTACACACCCCCACACAAGGTTTTCAAGGTGGGGGGGGCTGGCCACAATCACTCCTCCCCTCCTGGATACGTCCCATGCCCCACGGCTCTCTGTCACCTTCGCTCCACAATGCACCAGTTAGAGACACTTGACAGGTGAAATGTGCGACTGGAAAACAAATCTATGTACGTTCTCAATTTGTGAGAGGTTCTTCTCAGATACATGAACCAGCTCAGGACCTGTCACCTCGCCACTAATGCGTAGAGAACTAGGCTCTGGCAGAGGACTATCTTCATCCTGGTAGCGGTATTTCTCTGTGCTCAGACTAAGGCTGCTCGGCAGGGTTTCTGATGTCACACTGTTGTGCTTGGAAGGCTAGAAAAGTCCCATGTATTCATAGGCTGCACTGGCTCAGACTGCTTTGAGTGTTCAATACATTTTGGATTGTCAAGTAAGGTCACTTTGTAAAATTCTTTACTATCTAGCAGCACCTGGAAGAGGTTGCTCTGGAAGATGCCAATGACCCGCTCGATGGAGCTGCGGAGCGGCCGGTCCTCAGGGCTGTGGCTGCCGCTGCTTAGCCGAGCCCAATACTCCTCCAGCAGCCGCAGCGCCCACGCCGTCTCTTGTTTCCGGACTGGCATAGTTGCCGGTGTCCCCGCCGCTCCCGCCATGCTCCTCTCCCTCCCCCCCACCCGAGAGAGTCCAAACTTTCCAGGCAAAATGGCGGCCTGGAGGCGGTGGTGAGAGCAGCCCCCTTCACGTGACCCAGCCCGGCAACCGCCCAATCACCTCTCTCACAAGGCAGTTTTTTCATCTCCAAATAAACCAAATTAAATCTGGCCCACTTGAAACCCTGGCAGTATGAGCATTGTTGAAAGTACCAGGTTAAACACATTCCAAGAGATCTGTGCTTACTCAACACTTTCTTCTACTTCTGAGGTGCCTTAAGGGTTTTCATTTATTTATGAGACAAACGTGCTTTAAGTTGAGAACAGTGTCTTCAAAACATTAGCATATACTTTTGTAGAAGGAATGTTTGCAAACCTGTTACGAGCATCTCGGAAGAACTGGATTGTTTTTTTTACATGCTTTCCCTCAGAGCATTGTGAATACCATAGAGAAGTTTCTTTCCAGACAATTCTCAAGTATGCAAATGGAATGGGTAATATATTAATTCTTCCAATACAGCGGTGTATCATACCTTCACCATAATTTGTAGAACATTTTGGAAATTTGTATTTATTTATATTAAAACTTATATGCCGCCCCCTCCTGCCTCAGGCATCTTGGGGCAGCTAACAAATGAACTAAATGTTCTTGAACATGCTACTCTGACAGCGAGTGTTATCTCCACTCCCGCAAGACCATCTCCAAAGCACAACTACTGCTTTAAACTCACACCACTTTTCTGATTCCCATATTTAAAGACCATGCAAGCTGCAACCTCCCAGTCACAATTAATAGCTGCCAAATTTATACCTGTTTCTTCAAACTACCTTTTTGATGTTTAGAATTTTTAAATTTCTGTAAAGTAGACTTTTTGTAGATTGTAATGAGTGCTCAATGCTATTGTGAAACGGTATATAATTGTATAATTCCTGTGTGTAAGCTGAATGCTTAGGCTTTCAATACAGTATTCATATAAAGCAATAAATAGTTATTTTTTTAAATTTATTTTTTAAAAGGGTTTCCAGGTGCCTTGATAAATCCATCAAGTAGATGGACACCATGAATAAAGTAACAGGTCTAAAACTGCCTGATAATAGCCCAATCTTTTCAAAGCCCCCCGCTCAATCTCCATGCTGCCAACTTCAGACTGTCTGGGTTCTCTTATTGTATTGGCCCCTGAGGCAGGTGGTCTGAGGATACAGGAAAGCATAGAGGCGGCTCCACACATCACCTGCAGGTCTACCAACCATGGTCTCCGTGGCCAAAAAGGAGTCACTAGCACTGCTTGTGCATGCTTCGTTAGGGTCCTGGTTATTAGCGGGAACGGAGGGATGGTATAAACTAGGTCTTTCGGCCATCTCTGGTTCAAGGAGTCTATGGCCACTACCCTATGATTTGGGTACCTGGACATGTAGTCCACGCTCTTTGCATTGTCTCTTGCGGTGAACAAGTCTATCACTGGACACTCGAACCTGTGAATGAGTCTTTTCTAGGCTTCTTTGCTGAGGGCTTACTCCCCTGGATCCACTGTCCTGTGACTCAACCAGTCCACTCTGGTGCTCACCTTCCCTGAATATACGTTGCTGATTGTGACTTCAGGTTGGCCTCTGCCCGTTTTATTAGAGCAGCCTCCTGGACATTCAGGGTCAATGAGCAGGAGTCTCCCTGATGGTTGATATATATCTTTGTGACTGTGTTGTCAGTATACATTCTTGCATGCTTCCCCTTGAATTCCTCCTTGAGTTTCCTCAATGCCAGTAACACCACTCTGAGTTCTAGCCAGTTCACATGGTGTTGTCTCTCCCATGTTAACCACCTGCTTTGAACCAACTTCTGTCTCCGGTGCATTCCCCAGTCAAAAAAGGCTGCTGGTGGTTGTCAAGATCAACTTGTCCGGGTCTGTCATAGGAAAGCCCTCCTGGAATAATTTCTGTTCTTTCCACCACCGTAGAGAGTCTGACTGTCTGCGACATAGTGACCCATGGGTGAGTTGAATCTGGAATGGAGCCAGAAGCCATTGTAGAAGCCTTGAATGGAAGCTGGCCACTCCAGTAGCTGAATGCAGGATATCATGAGGCCCAAAAGTCTCACTAGCATTTTCAGTCGGTCCTGAATCAGGTTGATCGGTTAGATCAGCTTGTCTTTGGTTAGTTATGAATACCCAGTGTTGCAGGGTATCCAGTATCACTCCCAGGTGTTCCAGGGACTGAGTAGTTTCAGGTGGCTCTTCTTGAAATTTACAAGGAATCCGTGTTCCTGTAAATAGGTTATGATCCTGTCCATGTCCCTTTCTGCTTGGCCTTTTGAGGGAGACTCAGATGAGAAGGTTGTCTAAGGATGAATTTGGATCCCTTCCAACCTCAGGTTCACAATTAAAGGGATCAGGACTTTTGTGAATGTCCATGGGGATGTGGCTAGCTCGAACGAGAGGGCTGTGTACTGCCAGTGTTGTTTGGCATAAATGAAGCACAGCCACTTCCTGTGACTCTGGCATATGGGTCCGTGTAGTAAGCCTCCTTTAAATCTAAAGAGGTCATCCACTTATCTTTTGCTATCTCTATCCACGTGATAAACTCTAGGATAACCATTCTGAACTTTCAGGTTTTCACAAACTTGATTTTTTTCAAATCCAGTACTTTCCTCCAATGTTTTGGATACAAGAAACAGTAGAGAGAGCACAGGTCTTGCCCTTCCTGTCTCAGGGGTACTGGTTTGATGGCTTGGATGTCCCTTAGCCTGTAGATTTCTTTCAGCATGGCCTTGTGTTTTTCCCGTTTCTTGGAAACTGGGGACACGAAAAGGAGGTTGAGAGGAATTGAGAACTCAATTGTGTACCCCAACAATGATTTGAAGTATCTATGCATTATTGGTTGCTTTGCACCATCTTTGTGAATAGGCGCAACCTGCCTCCTATGGCTGTAGGTTCTCTGACAGGCAAGCACTTGTAGTCATGTTGCATCCTGCGTGAACTGGTTATTTCCTATTCCCTGCCTGGAGCAAGACTGATTACCAGCACCCCTTTGCTTTCGCCACCAAGCCCTACCCCTGGGCTGGGCCCCTCTGTTCAAGTAGTATAGTCTCCTGGTACTACCTCTTGAGTTACTTGTATTAAGGGTGAAAGGACCGCTTGGCTTCAAAAACACTCTCGAGTGTCTGCTTTTTTGTCTTGTCTGATGCATCAGCCAGGACCTTATCCAGGCAGACTCCAAAGAGTTTTGATTCCTGGAAAGAACCTCCTATGAGGGTGTTTTTAGTCATGGTGTCACCTTTCCAGGATCATAGCCACAGGTGCCTGCGCGCAGCCACATTAGAGGCTGCTTCCCAGCATGAGGTCTGTGGAAGCATCTGCCATGAAGACGTAGACCAGCTGAATTTGTGTGGCTAAAATTCTTGTCATTTGCAGGGACACGTTGGGGTCCCTGGCCTTGTTTACCCAACACATGAGGGCCCGAGAGAAAAGAGAATTGGTCACCTACCTCGGTGAATTCTTTTCTTCTCCTGCTATGCAGACAGTCCTCTGGATGGGTAGCTCCTCCTATGACTGACAGGAGGCAGAAGATATAGTTGCTTTCGAGCATGTTCCTCCCCAGCTACCCCCGCAATCATCTCCAGAGGTTCCCTAGCAGAGGACCGGCTTGTCTTGCAGGAAGAGAGAAACCCAAAACCTACCCCTGGTCTAAATGTTTAAGTATTAATTGGGAGACCAGGGAAGGGGTAAGTAAATAAACAACCAAGGCCCAACAGAGACCAACTATTTACGTAAGGGCAGCAGAGATAGCGATTGACCAACCAGCCTCTCCCAAACCCCCATTTCCTGTTTATCTGGGTGGGGCCGGAGGACTGTCTGTGTAGCAGGAGAAGAAAAGAATTCATCGAGGAAGGTGACCAATTCTCTTTTCTCCCCCTGCCGCAGACAGTCCTCCGGATGGGATATACCTGAGCATTAGAGACCCTATGGGAGGGAAAAAACAGCACCAGAGGGCTCTAGCACCACCTGTAGCACCCATCTACCGAAGGGTGCCTCAGCCGACTGGTAGGTGTTAATCTTATAATGTTTCACAAAAGTGTGTACTGATGTCCAGGTTGCAGCTCAACATATTTCCTCATACGAAGCCCTCGCCTTTAAGACATAAGAAGTGGCTGCTCCCCGAACTGAATGAGACCAAATCTGAAGAGAGGGAATTTTTCCTTTGGCTTTATAGGCCTCGATTATCGCCTGCTTTACCCACTTAGAGATTAGAGTTTTTGACGCTTTAGAGCCCATAACACTAGCTCAAAAGTTGACAAAGAGCTGTAGTTTTCCTAAAACTCTGGGTTCTAGCTAAGTAAATTTTCAAAGTGCGTTGCACATCTAAGGTGTGCCAAAGCTTTTCTTTCGGGTGCACTGGCCTTGGACAAAATGATGGCAGAACCACCTCTTGTGATCTGTGGAAAATTGAATTAATCTTTGGAATGAACGCCTGGTCGAATCTGAGGGTTACTGATTGCTTATGGAAGATACAGAAATTTTCTTCCATAGACAGGGCCTCCATCTCCGACATTCTCCTGGCCGAGGTGACCGCAATCAGAAAGGAAACCTTTAGGGATAATATGTAATGTAAAGCGAAACCTGCAAAAGCGGTTTGAACGGAGATTTAGTTAGGGCGTCGATCACCAGGTTTAAATCCCAGGAAGGACACCTGTGCACCACTTGGGGAGAAAGGTGCTTCGTTGCTCTTAAGAATTGGCGAATATGTTTGTGGGTGGACAGGTTCCTGTTAGACACCGTGTTTAGCACTGAATTCAATGCTGATGCCTGCCTGGCCAGGGTATTGTGTCTGAGACCCTTGTTTAGGCTGCAGGAAGTCTAGAATCTGAGGAATGGAAGCTTTACATGGGTCCTGCCCCCTAGATAACGACCATAAGTCACCATTCATCCCGTTCCCCAAGCCTGTAGCTTGGGCTTCATCTTTGACACGCACCTCTCTTTTAAACCTTACATTGACTCTGTTGCCAAATCCTGCCAATTCGTCCTCCATAACATTGCTCGGATCTGCCCCTTTCTACCTCCTGGGCCAAAAACCTTGTTCATGCCATGGTTATCTCTCGCCTCGATTACTGCAACCTCCTCCTTGCTGTCCCCCCCTTATCGCAATCCAAAACTCTGCTGCCAAGGTCATTCACTCTGCCCGTCGCTTCGACCATGTGCAGCCTCTCCTCTTCTCTCTTCACTGACTCCTCCTTCCTGAACGTATCCTGTTTAAACTCCTGGTATTCACGTTCAAAACACTCCACAACCAAGGTCCCCCTTACCTCTCGGACCTAATCTCCCCACGCACTCCTGCACGCGCTCTCCGCTTCCTCTGTTCCCTCCCTCACACTCCCTCGTTTCTCCTGCTCACCCAACCGCCTTCGACCCTTCTCCCTCGCTGCCCCCCATGCCTGGAACTCCCTTCCTACCCACATCAGCCTTGCCCCCTCCCTCCGCTCCTTCAAATCCCTCCTCAAGACCCACTTTTTCCTCGCTGCCTTTCCCAATGCCTACTAGTCGTTCCCCATATACTTACTATCGTCCTCCATACTCCAGCCCGTGCACTTCGCTCCTCCTCTGTCCTTTCTCTCACCCTTCCATGCCTTCCCTGCTCCCCTAAGCGCCTTCGGCCCTTCTCACTTGCTGCCCCCCATGCCTGGAACTCCCTCCCTGTCCACATCCGCCTTGCCCCCTCCCTTCATACCTTCAAATCTCTCCTTAAAACTCACCTCTTTCGCTCTGCTCTGTCTGACTCTTTATCCTGCTGAGCCACTATTTCCTATATCTATGGTCTGTTTACCCTTATCCTTGCCACGTGGACCTGCCTGCTGTCATTCTCATCGTAACCAAGCCAAGTACATGCACTTGAGACCTCGCATCTTCATGAATGTTAGACCCCTTGTCTCTCTCTCTGTTCCCCTTCCTATGTCTCTCCCCCAGCTCCTGTCTGTCAGATTGTAAGCCCTAGGGGCAGGGACCGTGTCTATTTTATTACTTTGTAATGTGCCAGGTACACTGCTGGCGCTATATAAATGTCTGTTAATAAAAATAATAATAATAATAATAACTTACTGTCTGCCCTCCTCTGCAGACTGCTGCCGCCAACCTGATTGTAACCAAGCCAAGCACACGCACTTGAGACTTCGCATCCGCCTGAATGTGTGTCTTCTCCCCTGTCTCTCCCACTGTCCCCTCTCCCTGTCTCCCCCTCGTCTTTTAGATTGTAAGCTACAGGCAGGAACTGCATCTATTTCTATGTTCTGTACAGCGCCAGGCACATGGCTGGCGCTATATAAATGTTTATAATAAAATAATAATAATAATAATAATAATAAAGGAGAAAACCTTCCAGGTTGCCCTGTAAGACCTCCTGGTTGCCGGTCTTCTAGTGGCCAAGAGGGTCTCAAGCACCGCCCCTGAATAGCCCTTCCTCTGGAGAGCTATTGCTCAATTTCCATGCTGTCAATTTTAGAGACCTCACATTCTCAAAGGATAGGGGTCCCTGAGACAGCAAATCCTGAATTGGCAGTAGAGGGAGAGACTTCTCCACACTCAATTCCATGAGGTCCGAGAACCAAGGATGCCTCAGCCACCACGGAGTCACCAAAATTACCTGAGCCCTTTCTCTTTTTATTGTTGCTACAGTCCTCGCTAGCAAAGGAAAAGGGGGCAAGGCCAGCCGGCGATGGCCGGCAGCCACCTCTGGTTCAGGACATCTACTATGGCCATGGCACCCTTGGACTGTGACTTTGCCATGAAAAGCTCAACTCGAGCGTTCTCCTGGCTGGCAAACAGATCCAGGATCAGTTGTCCGAAGGTCTCCGCTATCTGCCTGAACACTATCTTGTTCAGAGCCCATTCATGCGGGTCTAATTCCCTCCTACTGAGCCAATCTGCTCGGCGGTTGTCTGTCCCCTTTATATGTAATGCCTTCAGGGATGCCAGATGAACCTGGGCCCAATCCAAGAGTTTCTTGGCCTCCCTCTGCAGGAACGGAGACCTCGAACCCCCCATATGATTTACATAGGCTTTTGCCGTGGCATTGTCCATGTAAAACGAGGGTATATGCATGGAGGAGGAGATGAGCAAACCGCTCTAGAGCAAGGCAAATCGCCCTCAGCTCCAGGAAGTTTATGCTCCTGGATGATTCTTCCCTGGACCAAAGCCCCTGGATCGATAGATTGTCCATGTGGGCTCCCCAACCTCTCAAGCTGGCGTCTGTGGTTACTACCTTTCAGAATGGTTCCATGAGAGGCACTCCTCTTGCAAACATTGCTGGGTCTAACCACCAAGACATGCAGGACTTTAGATGGGCAGGAATATGTACCCAGGGATTGCTCCCCCAGAGTAAGCTCTCTCTGGAAAGGCCCGAGCAGCCACTGCAAGGGTCTGAGGTTGCAGCGTGCCCACTGGATCTGGTGGGAGCAAGACACCATCAAACCCAATAAGCTTGCCAGCGTCTTCAGCCTTAGCCGAAGGCTGGCTTGAAGAAGAAGAACAATAGAGCGAATTTTTTCCTGTCGCTTGTGGAACAAACACGGCATCAAAGACTGTATCTATGACTATGCCCAGGTGCTCTATCCTGTGGCGTGGAACCAACTGGCTCTTGGGGAGGTTCACGATAAAACTGTGGCTGTTCAGGTAATGGATGACCCTGGCTACATCTGCTGATGCTCTCTCCTAAGATGGTGCTCTGATCAGGCGATCATCAAGGTAAGGGAAAACATGGATCCCCTCCCTGCAGAGATTCACGGTCAGGGTAATCAGGGTCTTGAAGAACGTTCTGGGGGCCAAGGAGAGACCATGGCAAGGTCTTGAACTGCCACCAGTGGTTCTGGTTGTACACAAACCTGAGCCATTTTGCGCAGGGAGGATTGGGATGTGGAGGTAGGCCTCCTTTAAATCTAGAGAGGTGGAACTGCGCATGCGCGAATAGGAGCAGACGCGCTTCCCGACGCTCCTCTCCCCGCGCCGAAAAAACCTGGCAAAAAACAATAAAAAAGCAAAAATCAGAGCCTCAAAAGAAGGTAAGGGAGGATGGGGAAGTCAAAAGGGCCCCAGGAAAACAAAACGGGGGTCCTGACAGTGGAAAAGATGTTCCAGCCAAAAACGGCAGCCCTCCTCCCCCAACAGGCAGAAAGCGGAGCCAAAATGGTGCCCGGGGCAGGCACTAGCGAGAAGGAGCCCAGAATAGAAAAGGAGGGAACAGAAATTGACAGAGAACACAAAATATTAACAATCTTGAATGAAATAAAAGCTGGAATGGCTGCTCCAGAAGTAGCAAGGGAAAGCCAGATGGCTGAAATCATCAAGTTGCAACAAGCAGACCAGCAAAATAAAAAGAAAGCAGAGGTCTTAACAAAATAAATAAATATTGCTGAAAATAGAATATCAGCCCTGGAAGACAGCACCCTGAATGGCCAAGACCAGCAAGCCACAATGATGAACTTGATAAAAACGCTGGAAGCCAGGTGTGAAGACCAGGAAAACAGAGCTAGAAGATCTCATCAAAGGTTGGTGGGCATCCCTGAAAATGAAGACGGGAAAGACACTATACAATACATCTGGAAAATGTTAGAAACTTTGTTCCTGGGGGAGCCCAGTATCCAGAAACCAAAAATTGAACGAGCACACAGAGCCAGCAGACCTAAGCCCAAAGAAAATTAACCCCCCAGAGCCATAATCATAACATTTTTGGAATTCCAGCAAAAAGAAAAAATCCTAAAACTGGCCTGGGGTAATAAATCTTTGGAATATCAAGGACATAAAATAAAGCTGTTCCCAGACTATGCAGGAGAGACAATGAACAAACGCAGAAAATGGGCAAAGTATTTTATAGAATTAAATCAAAAGGAGTTGAAACCTCAGCTGTGGTTCCCAGCGAGGATGACTATTCTTTGGAAGGGCAAGAGAAAGATATTCCTGGAGCCAAGCGAACTAGAGGGATTCCTAGCTAAGCAAGGACGTGAACAGGAACCTGCTACTTGAAAAACAAAGTTCACACTTCAGAGTAAAAGATAAAAAGAGGACAAGATTTTCAAAATATGCTTAAATTATGAGCATGAAACAGGGTGATTTTATAGATATAAGTAACAGGTTCAATGATAAGAAATTGGATAATGTGATATTTTTAGTAATATTTAAATAGTAATATGAAACGGGTTTATATGAAATTTTGGAAGGAGCTACAACCCTTAAGTAAAGTAAAAAATAAAGAAGAGCGGGGGGGGG
>QEPC01002955.1:241621-255935 GCA_003113815.1 Sphenodon punctatus | reverse complement strand
AACAAACACTAATGAGGATAAAGGAAAAGGGGGGCATAAACCTCCCCGACATGCGCCTGTATCATAAGGCAGCAACACTGGGAGCTTTAAATAGCTGGTATTACCAGCCAGAAGAAGCAACATGGGCTGCAATAGAACAGCAGGCCTTGTCACAGCATAATCTAAAGAACATAATAGCAGACGAAGGCACTCCCAAGAAAGGGGTATGGCAGGAGTACGCATTTGCGTGGGCCACATGGTCAGCTTGGCAGAGTATAATCAGAAAGATTAAAGTTAGCCCAAATCAATTCCCATACTCACCTATTGATCTCCTAAGCCTGAAAAAGCATCAACAGGCTCAATATCTAAGGGAAAAATTGAAAGAGAAAGGATTAGTGAAAATCAGCCACATAATAAAGAACAAGGGAATATATAGTAGAGAAGAGTTAGAGAAGAAAATTGAAGCAAGAATAAACCCATATGAATATATACAACTCAAACACACACTAGTCAACACAAAAAAACAAAAGGAAAACTACATAAGAGACTCCACCACAATAGAGAAAGTACTATTTGAACACACGAACATAAAAGGGAGATTAGCAAGAATATATAGAACATTAAAAGACATATGGTACTCCAAGAATCCCACATACATCCAAAAATGGAGGGAGGAATTAAATATTGAAACAGAGAAGGAGGAAGCAGAGATTATTGACTATATGCATAACAATGCATCCTCATTAGAAATCAAAGAATGCCAAATTAAACTAATAACTAGATTTTAGATGACACCAATGCAATTTATACATGCAGAGGGAGGGGGGAGAGGACTATGTTGGAGAGGCTGTGGGGAACAAGGAACAGAAGAGACATTGTTGGTGAGACTGCGATCGAGTACAATCTCTATGGAGAGGAGTATGGGGAAAAAATGGAGGCCATGGCAAAACTCACCGTGCCATATAGACCGGAGGTGGCTCTGCTGGGCCTATTTCCAGCTGTAGAGGCCCTGCGGCAACACCGAGACTCTTGCT
Source organism: Sphenodon punctatus (assembly GCA_003113815.1). NCBI lineage: Eukaryota > Metazoa > Chordata > Lepidosauria > Sphenodontia > Sphenodontidae > Sphenodon > Sphenodon punctatus. The sequence goes on along the minus strand of QEPC01002955.1, from coordinate 254,922 downwards.
CAGTCTTTATCCAAGCTGCAAAGAAGGTCATTGCACTGCACTGGAAAGATCCTGGGGAATTGACTGAAGGAGAATGGATGAACAGACTATGGTACCACCTTACAATGGAAAAGATATCGGCGAATCTACTGGACAAAAAAGAGGCATATGCAGTAAAATGGTTTCCGTGTGTATGTGTCATGACAAAGGACAACCTGCCAGAGGACCAACGAGCATGTTTATTTGATCATTATATATGGGAAAGAACAAAAAATACAGCATAAGAATACTTACCTGAACCCAATAGTTAATACAGTTAAAGTTTATGGTTATGAGTTTATATTTGTATGATTACACTAACGTGTATCAATGTATGTAAGGTTATTTAAATAAAAGAAAATTGTTTTTAAAAAAAAAAAAAGCGGGTCAATCCATGCCCCTCTAAGATCACTATGTAATGGGCAACTAAAGATGACATGGGCCAGTGACTCCACTGTACAGTTGTCACAGGAGCAGGTTCTGGCAGAATATGAGACACATTTCCTTCTGCCTCTAACCACAGCTGTATCAATCAGATTAAAGCGCAATAAAGTAACTTGTCTTCTAAAAAAAAATAAAAAAATCCAGAGAGGCCATCCTGACAGGCCCTGGCAGATTGAATTGACCATTTCCATCTTGAATTTTTGTGGTTTTACCCACTTGTTTAGCAATTTTAGATCCAGAACTGCTCTCCATTAACCCGACTTTTTGGCCACCAAAAAAATTATAGAAGAGGCCCAAACCCCTTTCCTCGTGAGGGACTTTTTCTATGGCTCCTATAGACCACAGCCTGTTTATCTCTGTGGACATGGCCAGGATCTTTAGGGGATCTTTGGAAACCGGGGAAGGCAGGAACCTGCTTCTTGGGGTCCTGCGCAGGTCTAAGGCATAGCCTTGATGAACAAGCTGTAAAACCCAGACATCCGAGATTGGTTTTTCCCAGACATTGGAGAAAAGCTGAAGCCTGCCCCCTCTATCTCCACGTCCCCCCGTGAGTCATGCCTGTTTACTAGGCTGGGAGGCTGAGGACTCACGTGGCTTAAACTTGTCAGGTCTGCATTGCCTCTGCCCCCTAAATCGAAAGGGCTGTCTAGAATCTCTGTCCTGGTTCTCAGATGACCAAATATTTGTCATCCCCGATCTCTACCAGAGCCAAGCACCTTCTCTTTCGAGCTCGCGTAAATGCCTTCCCGTCGCAGGTCCTAGAGGGGCGCTTCCAGGGCATCCCCTATGGCGAGCATCTATGCCCTTTCGATAATCTTACTGCTGATTCGATTGGGCACATTCTATCCTGCCACCAATATGACTCCCTTAGAACTGAACTTCTGGAGCCCCTGCTTAAATTATTCCCTGGTAGAGCTGAGTCAACCCTTCTGGGTCTTCTACTAGGTAGCGTAGATGGGCAGGTGATTTCTCACACTGCCTCTTTTCTTCTGCAAGCATTTTACAGATGGAAAAATTCTCTCGAATGCAGGCATTGTCAATGTTAAATGTACCTTCCAGTCCCCTCTTTGTTTGGATTATCGTGTGGGACTGTCCTTGCACAGTCTTGGGTATCTCCCTTGATGGGGGAGAGAAATGGGTAAGCTTCTTTCCCGGTTGTCCGGGTTTTCTTCCTGTTTTGGTTTGATTGTTAGCTTATTATATAGATTTTATTTGTATATCCGTGGATGCCTTTGTGATGCTCTTGACTTCCCGGAACTTTTATTGTATGTTCAAATTTTGCCATGGTCGATGACCACGCAATAAATATTTATCTATCTGTCCTGGTTCTGACTACGTCTGGCGAAGGACATGGAAGGACCCCCAAACTTAAAATATGGGGCCCAAACTTTTTGGCCCCAAATTGTTGCAAAGTCTTGGTTTTAGCCCTATCAGTAGTGTCCGCCAAGACCTTGTCCTTGTCCACATAGCTTGAAGCCTTTATAGGGGGCCTGCCACCAATAAATATTTTGCTGTTGCATCCCCCTGCCAGAACCCTAACCAGATCCTCCGCCTAGCCGCAACGGAAAGGGACACCGAGCGGGCCAACCAAGTGAGGGCATCCATGGTGGCATCTGTCAACATGGCAATTGCCAACGTAACTCAAGAGGACAGGACCTTAGATCTCCTCTCAGAGATGTCCGTGGATTGCATCTCTTGCACCCACGCTATCGTGGCCCTTGCCACATAAGACAAAATATTCACTCGCAGAAAAGCTGCAGAAGAATCCAAGACCTTTCTCAGGACTTCCTCAATAGCTCTGTCTGTGGAGTCCTTAGGGTAGCAGTCACTCTCTGCTGGAAAAACTGTCTGTCTCGCCAGGGAGGCAGCGGCCACATCCACCTTGGGTTTTTTAAATATGCCCTCCTTTTTCCTGGAGAAACTATATAGGGCCTCCTTTGTCTTATTTTCATGGGTTTTCGGGTCCAACACCCCACTTGCCTGGGTTGGGTGACTCAATTTCCCTCACTTGCAGTCCACCTGAACCCAGTTCTCTCTCTGGCTGGTCCAGTTCTGCAAAGGGGGAAATCCTTTTGCCACCCCAGCTCCCAGAAAGCTTTCCGTTACAGACTCTCTCTCTCTGGGCTTGCAAGAGTTTGAAAACTCAAGTGGCTCATGTTTCCATTGTTAGATCACAGACACTTCTTCATAAAGATAAGAAAGTTTATTGATTACATAAGACAATATATTTGATACAGAGTGGCTAATCAAAATGAAAAGTAACAACACATCCTATTCTATACTGGGTGGATCACTATATAAATCTTACCCTATAAGATAGTCCATGTGTGTTCATCTTTTACCTCAGTCAGTAATGTAAATGACTGGGTCTTCAGTCTTAGAGTTGCTAGAAAGCAAAAGGCATTACTCTCAGTTCATGGTTTCAGCAGTCTTCTTGCTGGCAAGCAAGATGGAGCTGAGTTCTCTCCAAGAGGTAGAAGACGATGGCTTAATAATGGCTTCTCTTTGTCTTGTCCATCTTCTTAAATACTCTTTCCAATGTCTTTGTTAGTTCTTCCCCCCCTTGGGGAAACCCAAGGTTTGTCACCCAAGAGGTAAACAGGAAGGTCCATTTGCATCTAAAATAGTTTTGGTCTGGCTAGGCTTCCCGAATACACATTCTTAAAATGTCTCCACTTCCTGGAGTTTCCCAACTGTTAGTTTACACAACATACTTACATGAACTGAGCTGTCAGTTCTCAACATTACATCCATGTTTGACCTCCAGCTTTACATATATGTTAGACCTATAGTCCCATACCTCTCCTGTGTGGCCTTATGTTCCTACGTGACACTTATTCATCTTAAACACCTTCCCTGGGGATTTCCACTCTGAAAGCACTAATTTTTCAAAAGCTCTGTTGAGCGGCAGGCCCTTATCCCTGCCCTGGACAGAAGGAATGAGCTCCCTGTCGTCTTCTTCCTCAGAGTCAGACGATTGGTCCTTGGAGGACTTTTCCTCTAGCTGGGTTTTTTTTTTTTATGACCTGAGCGAGTAATTCCTCCCTATAATGGAGAAGGGAATGATCTGTCCTGGTCTTTGTGAGCGAATGGAATGTCCTGCCACTCTCCCTCCTCCATATCAGAGAGAAGTTGTGGGGAGTCTGCCTCAGAATCTGAAAGGAGGCTCCGAGAGCCAACTGTTTTGCGCCCCGTCCCCCTTTCCTCAGATGAGCTGCTACTAGCAGAGGACTGAGAAGAATCCAGAAGGCAGGAAGCAACGCCCCCTGGTGGCTGAAGCGACTTTCCCACCTTTTATATCTGCCTCTTTTTAGACCTATGGGCTTTTTCTGTGCCCGGGTCTCCTTTCTCTTCTTCCCGTCTGTTGCACAGCCAAGAGAGGGACTCCATAATCTTGCCCATGGTGGTATTAAGGGCCAGAAGGGCTACACAGCGCATCCTGAGGGGGTAGCGTGGCAGCAGGAGCCAGTTCTCCCTGCGAGGCAACCTGCAAGGGAATAGAAGAGGGAAGGAGAACCTCTGAGACCTGGGGGCTGCGAAGATCCCTTTCCTTTTTAATAAATCCTCCGCCGTCAGAACAGACCTACCTCCGTCCTGGGACTGGTCTCCATGTCCTCTCTCTCTCTCCCTCCGCCACTGTGTAGGTGAGATGAGGGCCAGCTTAAAAAGGTTCCTCCTGATGTCTTGGGAGGAAGGGCCAAACTGAACTGCCTCACTGCCACTGCAGGAGGCCGTTTGGGATGGGGGAAAACTGGCACGATGCGCCGAAGATGTTAAATCCTTGGCCCACTTCCCTGCTCTCAGGTGCCTGCAAGAGAGCCAGCCTGGGTCCTCGCGTTGTTTCCAGGGACGCGACATGGAATAGGATACCCTACGACCCCGTCAAGATTCCGTGTCAGCCCCTAGATTAGGGATGGTCTAGCTTGCTCCAGACCGGAGCGCCGAAAAATCTGTTCTGTCGGTCCGAGGCAGAAGAACAGACTGGAGATGATTGCGTGGGTAGCTGGGGAGCAGCATGCTCGAAAGCAACTATCTTCTGTCTCCTGTCAGTCATGGGAGGAGCTACCCATCCGGAGGACTGTCTGCGGCAGGGGGAGAAATAAGACATCGTAGTCATTCTGATGATGGCTGACAGCTCTTCAAAATTCCTTCTTAAGCTAACTTCAATTGCCTTGACTGGGGGATCTTTTGGGAAGCAATCTCCTTCTGTAGGGAAGGCCGACTTCTGTGCTAGATAAGCCGCTGCCACATCCACCTTAGGGTGGACTAGTAGGTGCTCCTTGCTTCTGGTAAAGGAGTAAAAACTCCTAGATTTTGTTCATTTTCAAAACACCCTAGTGGCATGCTGCCATTCTTTTTTTAATAATCTTCTCATAAGCCTTGTCCAGCAGCATTCCTGTGTCCCTTGACCTTGGTGTGTATTCCTTCCGTGAGCTCTCCCCAGAGGACTCAGACAAATCCTGTTTAGCCCTTTTCTCTTTGAGCTTCAGGGCTTTCAGAATGATATCGTATTTCTGGTTCCTGTAATAGCCAAAAAGGAACTCCGTCTGGGTCTGTAGATGGCTCAAAAAAGGGAGGACTCAGACCTGTCCCTGCTCAAGGTGTGTGCTTGTGTGTTCCCCTTCCTTGTCCGTAGCCTGATCCTCAAGGGTCCTGTCCCCAGGGGCTAGCTCTGCCTCAACAGGTTTTGCTTTCCCTTTCGTAGAATGCTCTTTTGGCAGAATGAGTTGGAGTCGTGCTCTACCTTCTCCATGGAGCTTTCTTCACTCTCCTTTTCTGGGCCAGAGGTAGCAGGAGATTCGAGGGCCCTGTGCTTACACATCCTCTTTTTAACGGCATTTCCCCTTCCCCAAATGTTTGAGAGCTTCCCTTTGTTTGGAAGGGGGCGGGGGAGAGAGAGAGAGAAGAGGGGAGGTCTGGCTTTTGTTTTCTTTGGACTTGGTTTGTGCTTTTGGTGCTTCAGGTCCTTAAGGGAGAGGAAGATTTCTGGCAAAGCCTCCATGTGCGGGTCACGTACAAGGCTCTTGGAATTGGGAGCAGGAGGAATCTTACTGCACACTGTCCTCTTCATCACGAGCCCATCTTTCTGCCATGGCTCGCTCATGGACTTGCTGTTCCTGCCACTCCTGAGACCTCTGTGCTCATTCTGAGTGCTGGTGCCTTTTTTCTATGCAAGGCCACGACCCTGGCTTGCTTTTGGTTTTTCTGCTGCCACTTGTCAGGTCCTGGCAGCCTGCCAGTGATCTCCAGCAGGTCCTAGGCCCTCCAAGTTGGGGGGGTGGGGGTGGACTGATGTCCAACAGTGCGGCTCAGCAGGACAGAAGCCCAAGGGAGCTCTGCTGCACCTACTTTTCCCAGCTCTAACACCAGCCAGAACTGGAGCCCAGCGAAGCAGATAAAGGGGAGTCTCACCTCCACCCAGGTGGGTGGGAATGAGGGCAGAAGACCAGGCAGAGGCAAATCCCCAAGACACTCTCTCAGCCCTAGGCCTACACCCAAGATGGAGAGCTGGAAGTCTGCGTTCTACCGGCGTGGAGGCAGACACTAGACTAGAGTACTTTGAGCTAAACCCCACCGAGTATGCTCCAGGAAGAAAAAGTACAGTCTACCTCCTACTGGGCATGGTGGGGTTCTACCCCAGTGTGAGAAGCTGGCCGTCCAGGTAATATCCCATGAGAAAATGTTTTTGAACCAACATTTAGCTTAATTTTTACAGGGGCTGTGCCTTGGCAACCCTTTTGCCAAATGATGTTCTAAAGTGTTCAGCACCACCCACATTCCTCCTCCAAAGGAGTCACAACATCTCTTATGTCAAAGCACATCAAAAGGAGTCTGTCCCCATCATCATAAGAACTCCCATACTGGGCCTGAGTCACGGTCTATCGAGCCCAGCATCTCGTCTCAGACAGGAGCCAGCTACAGTAGCTTGAGAAAAAGTACAAGTCATGGAACTGCGACATGTCCTGCTAACCGCTCCCAACTACCAGTAACCAAGGGTTTATGCCGCAACTAATAAGCATTTTTGGCTCTGTCCTCTAAGAATTCATCTAGTTTCTATTTGAAGCTAGTTATGGCGCTGGCTTTCACTGCCTCCTCTGGCAATGAGTTCCACAGCTGTACTGTTGTCCACCAAGTGGACAAGTACTTCCTTTTGTTTTTTAAATCTGTTGCCATTTAACTTTAGAGTGCTCTCTTGAGATAGGACAAACCATTCCTATGACATTCATGATTTTATAAACTTCTATCATATCCCCCCCTTAATCACTTCTTCTCCAAGCTAAAACAGGCTTAACCTGTTGAGCCTCTACAGTGGCATGTTTTCCCTTTTATTTTCTATTCCTTGTGCAATAATACCTACCATTCCATTTGCCTTTTTGGCTGCTGCCACACCCCGAGCAGATGTCGTCAAGGAACTATCAACAGTGACGCCAAGATCCTTCTCTCAAGTGGTTACAACCAGATCAAAACTTAGCATCATGTATGCAGTGAGGATTTTTCCTTATGTGCATCACCTTGCACTCATTGATTTTCATTTGCCATTGGATTATCAATTCACCTAGTTGTGCAAGATCCCTCTGTAGTTCTCCAGTGTCTGCCTGGGGCTTAGCTAACTTGAATAATTTGACATCAGCTGCAAGTTTAGCCACCTCACTATATTTTTTCCCCAGACTAATGACATTGTTAAAACAATACTAGTCCCAGTACAGATCCCGAGGCACCGCGATGCCTCGCTCTAATTTGAAAAATGACCATTTATTCCTACCCATTGTTTCCTATCTTTTAACCAGCTACCAATCCATGACAGGACTCTTCCTCTTATCCCATGACTACTTAGTTTGCTCAGGAATCTCTGGTTGAGGGACTTTGTCAACAGCTTATTTACTAGCCTCCAAGCCTTTAGCAGAGTAGGAATTTAGCAATAAATTATGTATTCTTGATAGTAGTTCAAGCAATTTCAAAATTGATTTTTTTTCACTACCCTTGGATGAATATCAGGCCCAAATGACTTGCTACTGTTTAAATTATTGATATGCAATAAAAACCTCTTCTGGTATGATGCTAATTTCAGATAATGCCTCAGAAAAAAATAAAATAAAAAATTGTTCTGGTACAGGTATTGCCCCTACATTCTCTGCAGTAAAAACTGATGCAAAGAACGGATTTGGTTTCCCAACATCATCTTTGAGTGACCTATTGTTCCCTGATCATCTAGTGGACCAACTGCCTCTCTAGCAGGTTTCCTGCCTCTGATATACTGGAAAAATCTGCTATTGGATTTGGTATCCTTAGCAACTTCTTCCTCAAATTCCCTGTGTCTTGTCTTATGCATTTTACGCTTTCTCTGCTGCAGACTTTGCTCATTCCTACTTACCTCATTTCAAATACGGTCCTTCAAAAAATGGGAAATTTTTGGCTACGATAGCCTCAATTTTACTGTTTTAGCCATGCACACATTTGTTTGGGTCTTTTCCAGCATATGGATTTTAGGGTATTCCTACGATGAATTTTAGCTGCACTTTAATCCACAGCAGCAGCTGGTGTATAGGCCAGGATGTAAACGCAAGAGCTTTTATGGAAATTCTTATCTACATCATCCATAGTTAATTAAAAAAGCAAGTAGCTGGATGCACAGAAAAAGGTATCTTCTTACACAGGATTATTTTCTGCTCCTTTGATGCACGAAAGGGTGGTGGTTGACCTTGGTCCAGCTGGAGGTGCAACGCTACAGATGCCTCTCGCACCATGCCCATCACTAAGGCCTCTTTCAGACCTTCTCCCCCCCACGCATATTCTGACTGCGGGGGGAATGTGCACCCAGAATATGCTGGGGAGAAGGTCTGAAAGCCCCCCCCCCCCCAGCTTTGCTGTCAGACATCTGCAGGGATGCAGAGCAAGAAATGGAACTCTGCATCCTTGTGCATGTCTGCTGGCACAGCCATGCCTGGGGGGAGGGCAGCCTTTCAGACCAGCCAATCCCCATGCATATCCTGGCTGTGCATTCCCTCCACAGCCAGAGTATACGGGGGGGGTGGAAGAGGTCTGAAAGCAGCCTAAGTGTCTTGGCACTATCATCCTTACAGGAAGTTATGAACAAGACCCTGGTCATTGGCCTTTACTGGGAAAGAACTAGTTGCATGGAATAACCTTTAGGATCACATTCATCCAGGGGACCAAGGACAAAAGAAGCCTACAGGACTAACCCACTAAAAGCACAGTAAGTGTTAGAGTTGATCTCATGTGGCTCCACGTTTGTAGCATTGACTTTCCAATCACCCAACCACCCCAGGCAAGACAGAATGGGGATGGAGCTACTATCTTAGTAACCAAGACATCTTCATGTTTAAAGGCCAGGAATGGAAAGTTGAGCCCTTGCCTCCTTAATACAGTTTAGCCTACCCGGTACGTTTCACAGGAAGCATTCCCATCAACACTAGTAGCCCCTAAGCAGTACAGACTAGGGCTTTAACACCAAATGAGTTGGCTACGGTTCTGTTCAGATGAAAGGTTATTTACAAGAGGATATGCACAGCTCCATCCCCAAAATGCAGAGCATCTTACCATTGCTATCTGAATGAGTGCTATGCAGAATTACCTGGTAACTCAGTGCTCTCGAGGCAAAGGCACCTAGATGGTGTGGCTGCTTCCTAGAGCACCTCCACCTGCCTCCTCCCTGGGGTTTAGGAGGCGTGGCACAGTGAGACAAGCACACAGATTGCAGCACATGGATAATCTTTATTGTTAACATCAGTGGAGCACCGGTAAACCATTACTCACTGTAGTGGTGACACAGCTGAGGCACATGCTAAGGCACTTTTATTATATAAAAAAAGTTTGTAAATTTATTTTTCTGGACAGCGATTGGGAGGAGGCAGCTCTCACTCAGAGATCTTCCCTCCACCCATACAGTATGGAGCTTCATATTTTGTCATTTGCTCATAAGTCTAAATGCAGCATATACAATATGGTTTAGAATACAGGTAAATCCAGCAACCAGTGTACGGTGTAGAAAAGTAAAGACTATCTCTATATAACCACAGTCCCAATAGAAAGGCAGTGATAAAGACCTTTTCTTAATTACTTATTACAAGAGATACAAAGGCCTTCAACATACATCTGTGCAGATTAAAGGGTTTTTAATATACTCTTAGTCAATGTGCAGAACAAATAAACCCATCCATCCCGATTACTGAGCAGGTATGCAAGAGTCTTGGACACATCGATGAAGAGGGACTCTCCTCCCTCCCCACCCCCCATTAAATCCCACAAATTTCTGTCTGTTACCATTAAATATATTTGGTCCAAGAGTTTCTCAGACAATCACAAGGAGATTCTTCCGCTTCCCTTGCTTTTTGCCAATTACTGGTCCGCACTACCTTAGACAAAACCTATCAGACAGAAGCAGAGACACTAACAGGAAAATCATTGCACTTCAGGAGATCTGTCGAGAGATTAGCAAGATGAGAGATCACTTTGGCAAGTCCCCCAGAAAGATGATCCTGAGAGCAGCTACCCCCTTCATCCCTCCCTGGGAATGTATGAGCGCTAGAAAAAACAGCAAGGGTGAATCACCATGGCCAAGAGACACCATTATTCCTAAACCTGCTCCCAAGCCAGCTTGCTGGGCAGATTGAAGAGGCAGAAGTCTGAGGTCACTGAACATGATTGCCAAAAGCAAACAGAAAGGGAGGGGGAGGGGCATCTATCAAACTAGTTATTGGAAGGGTAAAGTAGATTTACAGCAATAGGAGTCTCTCCCCACCCCCTCAACTGCAGAAACTGAAACCATGACATGGGCAGCACTACGGACATTTGCAGCTTCTAGACTCTGCTAGGTGGTTTCCAGAGCCCCGACTCTTTGGCATCCAATACAAAGAGGATGTGGAAGATGGGTAGAGGGGGAGAGTAGAGATAGGTGCCCAATGGCTCCAGATACCCAGGGAACATTTTCAGGACGTGCTCGCTGGAGTTGTAGCAAGTCCACTGGAACAGGGTAGGGTGGGTCACTCCATGTGTAACCTGGGTCTAGCAAGTGGGACTTATTCAGTAGCTTTGGCTTCGCCAGCATCTGCCTTGCCATCCACTTCCTCATCAGAGCATTCTCCGGCACCTTTCCTGACAATCCGACGTGGCACCACGAACGGCAGGTCCCCGCGCCTAGTGGTTTAAGTGGCACATCAGAAAAAGTTGCCCTCTGGCCAAAGCAAGCCTAACGGCACTGCCTCCACACCCAGAAACGGGCAGGCTCAGGGCAGGGTACAATCGTGTGACATTAGACCTCACAGTTGGCCTTACCTGAGCTTGCTCTTGAGCGCGCTGACCTCTCTGTTCATAGCATCGGCCGTTTCAGTGACGTCCTCCAGCTCTCTCTGCAGCTTCCTGCGGGTGGCATTGGCTCGTTGAGCTTCCTCCTCAGCCTCCTCCAGCTGGCGCTTCAGCTGCTTCAAGCGCACGTTCACCTTGTCTTCCTGCAAACCAGCAGGGAGGAAATGGTCACAGTTGCTCCTTCCCACACGCAGAGGCTTGCTAAGAACCCAAGCTCCACAGCCTAGGAAGTTACAGGCACGATGGAAACCCATCCCTAATGGAGCCTGCTCTTCCCCTCCCCACTGCTTGCATTTGGTGGTTTTCTCTTCGCCCTCTGCTTTTTGGTCTTCAGCAAGTGTCCTGCTGGAGAGGCAGCTTATGCAACAGGATGAGGGCTTAGCCAGAAAGCCCACTCCTTCTAGGCCCCATATGCCCACCGCTTCCTTCCTCTGTGCCTAGGAGAGGCTCCAAGAACCTCTCTCTGGGAGGTTAAGCAGAAAGGAATATGGCTATGTAGATGTCCAACTGAGCTGGCTCAGCTAAAGGAACACCCCAAATGATGGCATTCATAGAGCCCACACGGAAACTACAGAATAAGCAACTTTTTACAGCACCACCCTTTTGGCTGAAGCAGCCCTTTAAACCAGCAAAACTTGATCATGGAGAGCCATCTCCCTAGTGTGGAGGACACAAGATGCTGCCAAGATCCTTAACTACTTAGCATATGGAGCTTTGGCCAAGAGGTTCTTCCCTTCCACATGGTCCAGTGTGCTGGTCTCATGCAAGTGCGCATACCTGATCCTTGTACTGCTCAGAATTGCGTCTCTCATCATCCACCTGCAGCAGTACCTCCTTCAGCTTCTTCTCAGCACGGCGCACCTGCTTGCTGGAAGCCTGGCGCTCCCTGTATGGAAAAGCTTCAAGTTGAAAACGAGACTCCTAGTGATTGGGCACCAAAGGGCATGAGAAGAGGCAACTCCACTAAGGACAGGTAGAAAGATCCCAATTTGGCTCCTTGCAAGGACTGAGGGGAGAGACAGCAAGAGTCACCAAGTCAGAGCTCCTATTTCAGCAGTGACAAAGCCCATCATTCCAAGAATTAGTGGTTTTGGCTGCAGAACTTAGGTGGTCAGTGAAGCTCTAGCTACTCCCTTCCCACCCTTCCACTCTCTTGGTAGCCAGCTTGAGGCTGTCCTTTACTGCCCTCAGAGCACTGTGGCTCAGGATTTTAATCGGAGCCAATAAATTTATTTATCCTGCCCCTCCTGCTAAAGCAGCTCGGGGCAGCTAATCAATCAAAATAAAAAATACAATAAATATATGAAATTAAGCATAAAACCACTCTCCATGGGGAATACATTAGGTCAGCTCCAATAACACCTACTTCGTCTCCGAGTCCAGCTGTTCCTCTACTTGTGCTATCTTTGCCTCCAGGGCAGTGATGGTAGCTTTATACTTTGATTTCACTGCACTTTCCATCTCTTGAAGCTTGGCCTTAAGCTCCTTGTTCTGGCGCTCCATCTGCTGGCGAGCATTCTCGTTCTTCTGGGCATTGCTGCGCTCGGCATTCAAGTCTGTGTTTATCTGGTCGACCTGAGGAGAGAAAGTACTCTGTATCCTCTGAGGGTTCCAGGTCTAGCAGAGTGCTGTCACGCCATCACCAATGAGCACCAACATGGATTACAACCTCTGCTAGCTCTATCTGGCTTGGGCACTATCTCCAGCACACTTTGCACAAGCCACTGTAGAAAGAATCCCACAGCTCAGTGATACCCAGGTTTCCCAAACATGCCATGGTCTGGCACCTACACTACAGCAATAGTCTGATCCATAGTAGTGGACAATTGCCAAGGCAAGGCAGATCCACTAGCTCACCTGAGTGTCCCCCACAAGTCATGCCTGGACAGAAACAAAACCCACCCTACTCCAGGGGTCTGGCCAATGTAGTCATGGCCGACACTCCTGATGCAAGTCCCCTTTGTATTCTTTTGAAAGACACTACGCCAAGTATCTACTATCAAGGCCACTAAGTCAGAGAAGTCCACACCAGGATTGTACCAAGTTCACCTCAGACTGGCTCCTAGGCCAAGATGCAGCCAGAATTCCAATAGCTGGCTTCACTCAAACATTCTTCTAGAATGCATATATTTGAACCCAGGAAGTGAGGCTGCCACCTCCCCAAAGTAGCTCTGGCCACCCCACTCCCTCCTCTGTGTATTCTCATGGTGTGCCAGAATGAGAAATCTTCACTCCCTTATACTAGCTGGTAGCAAGAGTGGCAGCTTCTTCCTTCCATGTGGCCATTACAGGTCATCCCTTTTTACCATACCAGATGCTTCTCCCAACTCAGGAATAAGGTACGGGACTCTAGTAGACTGCATGCTTGACAACTGCCTTTAGAGAAGCTACAAGTCTCATCCTTCTACAGCCAGTATATACACACACACATATATATATACACACATATATATACACACACACATATATACACACACACATATATACACACACATATATATACACACACACATATA
>QEPC01002955.1:174190-234243 GCA_003113815.1 Sphenodon punctatus | reverse complement strand
TCTTTCCCCCCCCCCCCCCAATCCCCACTCTCTCAAATTGTAAGCCCTAGGGCAGGGACCGTCTATTCAATTAATTTGTAAAGCACCAGGTACATTGCTTGTGCTATATAAATGCTTGCTAATAAATAATAATAATAATACTAAGTTAATTCCTTCCCTGTGGGTTATGTATAGCTCACAGAAGCCTTTACAAATATGAAAAGGCACATGAACTCAACAGCTAACTGCTAGAAGAGCCCATCTTACAGACTAACCCCACCCCTCCACAGAGAAGCACCACCACCAGCTTGGAGCCATTGTCCCAGTTCTGGGGGTGGCACAGATGCCACAAGGAACACTTATTCCTCACCTGCAATTTGTTGACTCTCTCAGACAACTCTGTTCGCACTCGCTCGCCTTCTGTGAATTTCACTTGCAGCTCTTGGAACTGGGTCTCTACCTTCTTCCGCTTGTGCTCAGAGTCCCCCTTTCCCTGGAGAAGGGCCTTCACCTCATTGGATAGTTCAGCACGTTCACTCTCCAGAGCCTGCTTTGCCTTCTCGAGATTTACTTTCACCTGAAGGGGTGGAAGCGGATGGGTTTAGTCGTGAAGTTGGATCAAGTTTCACAGCTAATCCCTGACTCAGAAGTGGACCCCATAGTATAGGCATGGCAACCAGATACTGAAAGGCAACAAAAATGTTCACTCTTAGAGGTTTAATAATCAGAAAGGACAACCAAACTGGGTACAGGTCTTATGCTACCCAGAACCACAGTTTAACCGCCTGTAGTCACAAAAAACAGTAGCATCTACGGCTTCTGGCCACTCAGTTCAAAAGAGGAAAGCCCTAAGTGAAGAAGCATGAAGTAGTGCAAAGTATTAGGATGCAAGTAGCCTTTATGGTGCAAGCCAATTTACTGGTTAGGAATTGAAAGCTAGTTTATACTTGCTAACTGTCAAGGGACATCATGGCTGTTTCCACATTTGTCTGAAGCTGCCCATATTGCTGGCAGCTGCAGACAACTATCATGTCAGAGGGAATGTCCATGTCATGGGGTGGTCCCATCCTCCAACCTACCCGTTTGGTCTGCTCCAGCTGCTCGGCCAGCTCCTCAACAGCTTGGGCATGTTTCTGTCTCATCTCCTGGATCTGGGCCTCATGAGTCTTTGCCTCATCATCCAGGGTCTTTTTCAGAAGGGTCACTTCCTGCTCCCGTTTTGACCTTTAAAAAATAAAATAAATGTTTTCCATCAGATACTAATGGATAAATCCAAGCAACATGTGCTCCCTGTGCAGCAAGGCTAGTTAATGGTGCTCCTCACTACTGAGACCCGTCTCTCCCCCCACCCCCTGATGTGAAGATTGTCATTCCAAGACTTTTTACAGCAGCAGCCAGTCTCATTCACCGCAGAAGCTTGGATCAAAGCTTTGAAGCGAGATTGCCAGCCAGGGTTTACTGTGCCCATAGGCCATGAACAGAATGATTCTAGGGGCCCTACTTTTACATGGCTTGGAAAGCATCACTGCTCGCTAACCAGAAGACACACAACTAGAGAGAGCTGTCTTAGACTGGCTTGGCAGTATAGCTTTCCAGTCTCTCTGCAGCGGCAGAGGTAACCAGCCCCCTCCCCCTCCCCCCCATGGTAGCATCTTGCACGGCTATCCCCAGCCAGCACGACTGCTGCTTGGTGTTACCGGAGCTCTTGCTGGGCAGCAGTTGAATCCAATGTGTCCTCTAGCTCCGTTTTCAATGCCTCCAACTCCTCTCCCAGATCTCGCTTCTGTTTCTCAGCCTTGTTCCTGAATGCTCGTTCCGATTCCAGATCTTCTTGAAGCTCTGTGATCTGTGATTCCAACTCGCGGATCTTCTTCAAAGCCATGTTCTTCTGGGAAGCCTCTTCTTCCACCCTGCATGACAGACTCAAGTCAGTGCAACAAACCCCAAATGACCATCCCTGTCCCCACCAGCCTACAGACATGACCACAGAAAAGCAAACAGTGCCCTCAGCATAGCCCTGACTACCAGGTTCAGTTTTTCGTCAAATTGCTGCGGATGAGAATGCACTGAAGGGAAATCCCAGTTTAACCTTCCACTAAGAGGGCAAAAGTGATTTAACTTAAGAGGAGAGAAAGAAGAGGCTGATGAAATAGGACGGGGGTGCGGCATGCACCTGACATTGTTCGACTCTATACAGTAAATTGAATATCGACTCCAGTGCATTGTCTCTTGTACCTAATAGAGTCATCTCTGCAGCGGACACATGTTAACTTGCTCTGATGCGCTACTGTTCCAGCAAAGCATTTTCATTTCATATAGAATGTTGCCATGATTTGTTGCTCCACGAGGGTGAGCATCAAGCACGTGAATCCTAAACACACCAATTTAGAAAGTTCGCTAGTGCTATTTTGGCCCTAACCTATAAGGATGCAGGGGAGCATTTCCCTTGTCCTATCCAAGACAGGACAGGGGACTGGCTCCTAGTTAGGCAAGGCCTCACCTAGCCAAGGCTGCTTGCAGCTCCTCCTCTTTCTTTGCCAGTTGCATTTTGAGTTCTGCTATTTGAGCCTGAAGTTCAGCAATCTGATCATGTAGATCGGTGGAGTCTCCTTCAAGCTTCCTGCGAGTCTTCTCCAACTCCTGCCGCTGCTTTTCCTCACGACGTAGGCGCTCTGAAGTAGAGAAAAAAGAAACAGTAAGTTGTGCAAGTAGAGCATATTCCTGCTTAGGAGAAGGCTTGTCAGAGAGGCAGTATGGATGGTGTCTCCATTTTTTCGCTCAGTTCGGAGCCTGGTAGTGAAGTGAGAATTTTAAGGCCTCCATTTCTTCCTCCTCTAGCATGCAATTGCTGGACCACAACAGCAGTAACCCCTCCTAAGCTACAGTCCATGCAATATTCCTTCCCTCCCACCATCCCAGGCACAAACACTGAACTCCGTGGCTTCCCCTCTCCATGCTGAACGAAGAGGGGCTGCCGCTCCCTGCTTATGGCACCCGTCAGTCCAGAATAAAATCTTCCAGCCAGTTTCCTGAGCAGCCGTAACAAGAGCCCAGCCCCAGCCCTTGGGATCAGCAACAGCACTAACCCCAATATTCTGGCACTACAGAAAGCACAACAGCAGAGATATTCCCACAGCAGGAGAAGAAATGGAACCAGTCTTGCTTCTCCATTAGTTTGTTTTTGACAGGATTTATTTATACCAAGGCTCAGCTGACAAGGCATATAACCTTCAACCAGCCATTCGGCGAATGGTTCCATCAGACTGATCAATAGTGCACACAGACTTCACCAATAGTGTTATTAACCCCTTAGGAACTGGAATGCTAAGGAGGCCACAACCCTAAAACAAGACCAGAATTTCCCAGATTGCCATGAGATTAACAGACACCAACCCAGATGCTAAGGAATGCTTCCCAGGCTTCCCTACCTTCCAGATCTGTGATCATGGACTCATGCTTGTTCTTGAGTTTAGCCAAGCTCTTGGACTTCTCTTCTTCCTCAGTCAAGTTGGTGGTGAACTCGGCTATTCTCTCTTCCAGAAGCTTCTTCTCCTGCAAGATTTAAAAGCCATTGTCAAGTTTAGCATCTATTTAAGGCAACTGCACTTCTAGACTACAGGCTTTTTGGATACTGACTTACTGACCATTTGCATGTACATAAAACGGTAAAGATGTTCACTAGGATTGGGGTGCCTCAGAGATGGAGACAGACCAGTCTGCTTTCTCCCACCATCTCCCCTTTGCTGCCTCACACTCCTCACAGTTGTATAAGGAGACTGTCAAAATTGCATTTCCTGTTTCCCGCAACTGGAGCACGAATTGTGATTGGTAGCTGCATCCCTGGTTCAAATATAGGTAATGAAGCCTACTACACACTTATTTTCCTGAACCCTCTCTACTCCACCAGCTTGAGAACCACTGCAGAAGACCCAAGCAGAGGGACAGTGCAGAGCTCCTATTTTAAGCTTCCTGTTAACAGTTAAGATGGTGTCTAGTTTAGGACCAAAATCTCTTAGGACTCCTTTCCCGAGCCTGCATTTTCATTGTGCTCCCCTAAGAAATGGGTCAGTGCTTGACAGCCTCATTTGCACCAAGATGAACTCCTTGTCAGAGCAAAGAAGAGTTCATTGGAAGCTGATGCAAGTGCTGTAACTCCTGCTTGTGCAAAGAGCAGTAGGAACTGGGAGAAACATTCAGCTTTTCTGGGAGGTTTTAAGAGGTGTGGTCTGGGTCAGGAGTTCTCTTGGTTCTAGTAAGAGAAAAAGAATGGCTGCTTATTGGCTTGAGAGGAGCGTAACTGGCATGCTCTCACAAAGAGGGAAGGTCAATGACCAAGCCAACCATTCCCATGCAAGGGGTTTATGCTGACTAAAGAGGGAGAGGACTAGGTATGGTCAGAATGCAGATTTTTCTGGTCCCAGGCAGAGTTGGCAATTTGACATTTTGTTTTACCTCAAATCGGAACACCCACAAAAAGTTCCTGAGGAACCTCAGAAACAACAGCTGCAGACTCCTACAGGGCATCTCATACTCACTTGGGGGGTGGGGGGAGCTGGACTTAGGGGCAGGCAACCTTAGGGGCAGGCAATGGTTGGACTTAGGGCCAGGCAACCTAGGCAGTTGCCTAGGGCAGTGGATTTGGAGGAGTGGCAAATAAGCACCACCCCCAAGCCGCCACAGGCACCTAAACAGCTCAGCTGGGATTGGCTCAAACGTGCAGGCGGCTGTGGTGGCCAGTAGCTCATGCACGCGCACGCTGGCCACCACCATATTTGCTTTCTGTGCATGCGCAGGTTTGCACATGCCTGATGCCCGCACAGGGAAGCCAGCTGCTGTACTGTGGGCTACCCAGTCGGCTCGCTCCCCGACCTGCCCCCAACCCAGACAGCCAGGGGCCAGGGTGGTGCCAGGGGTGCCATGCTAGGTTTCTGGGCAGCAGCTGAGAACACACCTCCCACCTGGGCAAGGAGGATATTTTATTACTACTACTACAACCAGCTATCGGCCAGTCTCTAACCTTTCCTTTTTAGGCTAGGTTATTGAACGGGTAGTGGCCCCCGTAGACCACAAGATGTTGGCGATGCACCTGCAGGATTGTGCAGGGGTGGGCGGGATGGTTCTTGACTGGTTCCGCTCCATCCTGGACAGAAGAACTCAGCAAGTGGTGCTTGGGGATTATTTTCCATCATACCAAGACCTTTTGTGTGGAGTCCTGCAGGGTTCTGTTTTGTCCCCTCTCCTGTTCAATGTGCACATACAGCCGCTTGGCGAAGTGGTCAGGGGGTTTGGCGTGCGGTGTCATCAATATGCTGATGACACCCAACTTTACCTCTCTTTTATCAGTCCCAGACCCAGCAGTCTCAGTGCTTACCAGATGTCTGGCAGTGGTGGGGGATTGGATGAGGGCTAATCGACTGAGGCTGAATCCTGACAAGACAAAGGTGATGTTGGTGGGGAAGCCGATGGAGATGACGGCGCCTATTATTGATGGAGTTTGTCTGCCGTTGGTTTTGCAGGTGCGGAGTCTTGGAGTGCTCTTTGATTCACAGATCTACCTGGATGCTCAGGTGGAGGCTGTGGCAAGGGGTTCTTTTCGCCAATTACATCTGGTGTGTCGGCTTCGGCCGTATTTATTGATTTTATTTTCTTTAACTTGTTTTATACCCCGCCCCCTCCTGCTCAAGCGCAGCTCGGGGCGGCTTACAGGCATCAATAAAAACACAAAATATAATTAAACACATTTAAAAAGGATAAAAAGAACTAAAAGAGCAGAATTCCCCTCACCAACCCACCCCACTCCTTCTCCCTCTGCAAAGGCCTGGCGGAACAGCCAGGTCTTACACTGTCTACGGAAAGAGGAGAGATGCGGGGCCAGGCGGGCCTCCGTCGGAAGGGAGTTCCACAGCCTGGGAGCGACCACTGAGAATTCCCTCCCCATCGTCGCCACCCGGGGACTTCGAAACAGGCGTCCCCGGCCAGCCACAGGGGCCGCAATGCAATCCGTGGCCTGAGGCGGTCCCACAGGTAAGCCGAGCCCAGATCATTTAGGACTTTGTAGGTCATTACCAGCACCTTGAATTGGGCCCAGAAGGTAATAGGCAGCCAGTGCAGAGAACGGAGCACCGGTGTAACGTGCTCACGGCGACTCGTCCCCTTAAGAGACGAGTCGCTGCATTCTGCACCAACAGCAACCTCCGGACCATTCCCAAGGGCAGCCCCACGTAGAGCGCAATACAGTAGTCTAGTCTAGAGGTGATAAAAGGCATGGATGATGGTGGCCAGATCCGAGTACAAAATGTACTGCCGCAGCCGTCGTACCAGATGTAATTGGCGAAATGCTCCCTTCGCCACAGCCTCCACCAGGAGATCCAGGCAGAGCTGTGAGTCAAGGAGCACCCCCAGGCTATGGACCTATGTGGCAATAGGAGGGCAGACCCCATCGATGATGGGGGCCACCCCACCCCCATCACCTCCGTCTTATCGGGATTCAACCTCAGACGGCTCGCCCTCATCCAGACCCCCACAGCTGCCAAGCACTAGGTGAGCACGGAGACCGACGGGTCTGGGTCTACAGAAAAAGAGAAAGTTGTGTGTCATCAGTGCACTGACGATAAACGCATGCCGAACCCTCTCACGACCTCACCCAAAGGCTGCATATACACGTTGAACAGGAGGGGTGACAGAATAGAACCCTGCGGGACTCCACACGCGAGGTCCCGGGGAGATGACTGGAGGGTGGCAAATGTAACCCCAATATTTAAAAAGGGATCCAGAGGCGATGCTGGAAACTACAGACCAGCAAGCTTGACGTCTGTGTTGGGCAAAATGGTGGAAATCATCATTAAGGACAGAATTATAGGGCATGTTGACAAACATGGCTTAATGGGGAAGAGTCAACACAGATTTAGTAAAGGTAAGTCATGCCTCACTAACCTGTTGGAATTGTTTGAGGCTGTAAATAAGCATGTGGACAAAGGAGATCTAGTAGATACAGTGTACCTGAATTTCCAGAAAGCATTTGATAATGTCCCTCATGAGAGACTCTTGAGAAAATTAAAGAGTCATGGGATAGGAGGTAGTGTTACTATGGATCTGAAACTGTTTGAAAGATAGAAAGCAAAGGGTAGGACTAAATGGTCAGTTTTCACAATGGAGAGATGTAAAGAGTGGTGTGCCTCAGGGATCTGTATTGAGACTGGTGCTGTTTAATGTATTCATTAATGATTTGGAAAAGGGTGTTAAGAGTGAGGTGATCAAATTTGAAGATGACACTAAGTTATTCAAGGTAGTTAAAAACACGCACAGACTGTGAGGAACTGCAATGGGATCTTACGACACTGGGTGCCTGGGCATCTAAATGGCAAATGAGATTTAATGTGGACAAGTGCAAAGTGATGCACGCAGGGAAAAATAATCCAAACTAAGCGTACACAATGCTGGGTACTAAGCTAGGAGGTACCACTCAGGAAAAGGATTTGGGAGCGTTGTGGACAATACAATGAAATCCACAGTGCAGTGCGCAGCAGCAGTCAAAGAAGCAAACGATGTTAGGAATTATTCAGAATGGGATAGAAAATAAAACTGAGGAGGTCCTAATGCCTCTATACAAATCAATGGTGCGACCGCACCTCAAATATTGTGTACAGTTCTGGTCACCCAATCTCAAAAGAGACATAGCTGAACTAGAAAAGGTACAGAAAAGGGCAACAAAAAAATGATCAAGGGCATGGAAGGGCTCCCGTATGAGGGAAGGCTTGGTCGGTTGGGGCTCTTCAGTTTGGAGAAGAGATGAATGAGGAGATATGGTAGAGGCCTATAAAATCATGAGTGGTGTGGAACTAATAAACAAGGAGCAGTTATTTACCCTCTAGCTAGTACTAGAACTAGGGGACACTCCATGAAACTCATGGGTGGCAAGTTTAACACAAATAAAAAGGAAATCTTTTTTCACTCAGCATATAATTGGGTTGTGGAATCTACTGCCAGAGGCTGTGGTAAGGGCCAGTACTATAGCTGAGATTAAGAGAGGTTTGGACAAGTTTCTGGAAGATAGGTCCATTAGCAGCTATTAGCCAGACAGGATCAGGGAGCATGACGGAAGCTGGAGGAAAACAGGGAATGGATCCCCTATTGTGAACTGTTGGGTGTTTCTCCCAAGCCACCGTGATTGGCCACAGTCGGAGACAGGATGCTGGGCTAGATGGACCATTGGTCTGACCCAGTATGGCACTTATGCTCTTATGAAGTACATTCCCTGAGAACCACACACTGAACGAGCGAAGCCATTCAAGAACAATTCCGCCCACCCCGGCCTGGTCTCACAGCTGAGCCACCAACATCTCGTGGTCAATGGTATCAAATGCAGCCAACAGATCTAATAGACTGGGGCAGATCTTCTATTTTAATTCTAATTCACGGCAAAGGTCAACCACTAAAGCCACAATCGTAGTCTCCGTGCCAAACCCAGGGTGAAAACCAGACTGCGAGGGATCAAGGAAACTGACCCGATCTAGATGCCCCTGAAGCTGCCTCACCACCCCCCATTCAATAACCTTCCCTAAAAAGAAGGTTAGAGACTGGCCGGGGAGTCAATGTCAAAAGATGGTTTCTTGAGCAGGGGCCTCACCACCACCTCTGAGGCGGCTCGGCACCCTGCCCTCCCTAAGGGAGACCTTGCCAACCCCCGCCAGCAATGGCCCTAACATCTCCCGGCAGATCTTGACGAACCAGGATGGGCACAGATATCTAATTCACAAGAGGTGGCCCTTACAGTTCCAAGGACCTTCGCTGCATCAGCAGGAAACACCCACTAAAATTGATCCCATGAAATTAGACAAGGCGGGTCCTCCACCCCCTCAGGTTCACCTACTGTTGTAAGTGCAGCATCAAGTTATGCTGAATCTGAGAGATTTATCCACAAACAAGTCAAACATGTCACAGCAGGCACTGGAAAATTCCAGTTCCAGGTGGAGAGAAGCCAGACTGACCAGCTGCTGCACCACCTGGAAAAGCTCTGCTGGACATGACTTTGCGGATGCTATGAGGGCAGCAAAGAAAGAGTTCTTTGCTGCCTGCACTGCCACAGCATAAGCTTTCAAACTAGCTTCATGTCGTAATCAGTCGGCTTCAGCACAACTCCGGCACCACCATCACTCCAACCGTATGTTTCGGACTCTGACCTGGCCACTATCATTCATGCTTTCATCACCTCTAGTTTGGACTATTGTAACGCGCTCTATGTGGGGCCACCCATGGTGACAGTTCGGCGACTGCAACTGGTGGGACTGGGCTGCCAGAGCATATTACACCGGTTCTCTGATCGCTGCACTGGCTGCCTGTAGTTTTCCAGACTCGATTCAAGTTGTTGGTGCTTGCCTATAAAGCCCTAAACGGTCTAGGCCTTTACTTATCTGCGGGACCGTCTCATCCCCAGACTCTAGATCGGCCCCTGCGGTCATCAGGGAGCGCCCTCCTTGAGGTCCCCCGAGTCTTCCGGGGAGCCACAATGGGGAGGGCGTTCTCGGTGGCTGCTCTGCAGCTGTGCAACTCCCTTCAGGTGGAGGCCTGATTAGCCCCGGATCTCCCCTCTTTTCGACATAGTTATCAGACCTGGCTGTTCCATCTGGCATTTGGTGGGGAAGACGGGGTGTGTGGGTTAGGTGGGGTATGGGATTTTTTAGTTTGAATCCTGCTTGTATTGAATTGTTTTATATATTTGTAAACGTTTTGATGTGATTGTAAGCCGCCCCCCAAGCTGTTGTGCAGGAGGGGCAGGGTATTAAATTTGTAAATAAATAAAAGGTTTTTCTATTTATTTAATTTTATTTAGCCGGGTGTGGCTTTCGCGAGGGGTGTGGCCTGGCGGGGAAGCAGTCTCAGAAGTGACTACGGCCACAAAATCCCAAGTCCAGTCCTCGGAAGGCTCGTCTACTATGGCTCAGGGCAACTTGGTAATGTTCTGGTCGAAGTTTTCTATGGAGCTTGAAGTACAACAGTGATCAAGAGAGGTTACCACATCTCTTAAGGAAGCCAAAACTATGATCAGGATGTCCTTCCAGGGCGCTGGAGTTCCATTTTGGCATTTCCTTAGGCCAGAACTGCAAAAGAGGGGCTGACTGGTGGACCCAAGAAAGCCATTTTCAGTTGGCAACTTTTGCTAGCTCACAACATTTTCCATTTGGGCAGAAGCCAATTTTCCTGGTCGTCAAGCTGCTCTGCCACAAAGTTACTAGTCAGGCCCTAGAGTTGAAGCAGCAGAGCAAGGGAGAAGCTTTGCAAAGTATAAAAGCTGGTTACTTTTAACAAGTATTTTGACAACTGGTGTTTGAAGTGCATTGGCCAGAGAGACAAGACCAGCTTCAAAGCAGATTTGGTCATAACAGTGCAAGCTGGGAACAGGAAGCTAGAGTGTGTAAGAGGACTCACTTCAGCTACTCCCCAGACGTGGCTACATATCCTGGCTTCCTACACCCACCAGACCCACTTCGGAAGTCCCAGCAAAGTAGCAAGTTGCGTTCTTACCTTAGCCAGCTTGCAGTTCTGGTCTTCCACAACGATCAGATCCTCCTCCAGCTTCTTTAGCTTGGCCTCTGTTGTCACTTTCTCCAGCTGCAGTTTCTGCCTGGCACTCTCCTCTTCTTCCAGCTGCTCCTCGAGCTCCTGCACAAGGCCCAGGGGAAAGCAGAGCACCTTAGTAGAGCTGCTAATCTACTATCATGACAAAAAGGGGTGAGAGCTGGTCCCAAGGCAGCATGTGCCTTTTTCTACCAGTAACATTTTGAGGCAAAGTCAGGACATTGCTGGTTCCCAGTTTCAATTCAGTATTAACAGAAAGTCTAGGCGTGTACACCAACTTTCAGGGAAGAATGCTTAAGGAACTGGAGTAAGAAATAAAATTGGCCTGTGTTTCCCTTTTTGTCTTGCTCCCATTTCATACACCCACATTTTGGTTCCGGTCCTTCTATCCACCAAGGACGGACCTTCTACCTGGATAGTCCCAACGAGTTACCTGAATGTTCTGATGCATTTTCTTCTTCTCAATCTGCAGATGCTGGCAACGCTCCTCCTCTTCCTCCACTCTGGCTTCCAGGTCATGGCAGATCTCCTCTAGTTCCTGCTTTTTAGCAGTCAAACGGGCCCGTATCTCTTCAGCCTCAGCACAAAGCTCTATCTCTGCCTGTAGCTGCTCCTGCAGTTGCATCTTCTCAGTCATCATCTGCACAAGACAAACCCAAAGTCTTCAAAACTAGTCCCAAGTCAGAATATCTTCACTACTTTGCCAAACACATTTAACCCCCCTCCCCCCCCCCCACAATTTACACACAAGGGATTTCTATCCTACCCTTCCCAGTGCTCAGGGTGGGTAATATAAAAGTTATACAAATATACAATTCCAACTATCCCCAGCCATCAGATGCCCAACCAAAGCACAAGTCTAATATTCCTAATGAGGATTTTTTTTTGTATGGTCCTGCATGGGTAGGAAGCCATAAGTCTCCTACTGCTAATCAAACAGCAAGGTATGGAGATCATAATATAAAGGCTGAGCAAGTTCTCAGATACTGCATATTGTTACACAGGTCCCAAGAGGCATTCTGGGATTGCCTGCATTTTGAGGGGGGATGGGGAAAAGAAAATTCCTTCCCCCAGACCCCAGGGAAAAAACAAACAGGAAGCAGCCTCTAAAGAAAAAGCTTTATTCTCTAAGCCAAAGTGAATCCATTAGTGACCACATGTTAGTTCAGTTCTTTCCCATAATGCCCAGCCAATGGGTATTTTAGCCTGAATCACAGTTGTTCACTACTTCATACTAGATTGGATAACACAATGGACACACTTCAGGAAGAGAGACATTAGCCGAAGCAAGCAGAATTACTCCAGTTGGAAGATTATCGACAAGCTAGGCATCCAGGAGTTTGACAAGCTGATGCGGGTTTGCTTTATATAATACCCACCTGTGTTTGCATAACCTCCATCTCACTTAGTCTGTTTTCTGCAGCCACCTGCTTCTCCTTGACCTTTACTAGCTCTTCATCCTTGGCCATCATCTCCTCCTCCTGCCTGCTCACCTGCAGCAAGGGTTTCACCTATGAAGAGGAAGTAAACCAGTAGCAGAAGTTAGGAACAAAAGAACTTGATAACTAGCAAGTATCTGCTGGCAGCTTTGAACTGGAGGGCAACTTATAATCCTAAAGGTCAGCGTATCTAGGGCTGCTTTAATTTCCAAGAGATGGACAGTAGCTTAAAGCTTTGTGGTTGAAGAGTGATCCTATAACATAGGACAAACAGGGGACTTGGAACTAGTACTAGGCAGCCTAGCCTACTCTTCCAGACACTCAAAACTTACCTTTTCCCTTCCTTCAGCCCCACAGGCAAGTAGTGGCTGCAAATATGGAGAAACTAGCAGAGGCAACAGAGAGGAGAGATGGGCTCAAGACCGCGGCCTGCTGGGGGTGTTTAGCGGAAATTTTTTATTTCATAACAAAATAAGGACAGAAGTGTTGCCCATTTCTAGCTCCACCTGACAGCCTCAAAGATGAGGAAGTCAAATGGGCTACCACCACCACGGGAATGTAGTAGTTAGTGTTGCATGTCTTGCATACGCTGCTTTTGCCTCCCATGCAAGTATGATAACTGCACTAGATGTCTGCTTGCATGTTCCACGGTCCATCTCAGCTACAGCATGGTAGTACAATACAAAAAAAAAAAAAGTAGGCCCCTATCAAATACTGTTTACAAAAGGAATTTATATGGTCTTGTTAGAACATAGCTAGTACTGCGAATCCTTTCCCAGCCAGTTGACAAAATAAGATTACCTTGGTGAACAGCCTCCACCACTGCCAGTTGCGCAGCTTTAAGTAGGCAGCACAATTCCTCTGAAGAACCTTCATTGCAGTTAGCTGTTGCTGGCGTTTGGCAAATGCCCTACAATGCAAGGGAGGTGTAAGATGAACGCCAGACTCAAGTCCCACAGAGATTAATTAAAGCCCATCTTCCTCTACTTCAAGACTTCATTTGCAGGTACTAGGTCACACCATGTCTCTACTTGGCTCCATGCTCAAACACTCATTTTCTGTCCCTAAAAGTTTTACTACCAAAAACCTCCTCTCCAACTTCTGCTACTAGAAGGGCCCGCTGCCTTGGTTATCCATACTCTTTGCCCACCCCCCCTTTCCTTATTTGGCAAATGGTAAAATTAACAAAATGCCACTGTTATAAGTGTGGCAGGTTATATGGCAGTCTCCAGTGCAAATTCAAGAAGCACCGAGATGTGGATTCCTGGCAGGACAAAATAAATACATAAAATCACACTGCATGTTCTCCCTGCAGATATATAAAAGCCTTCTCATTCTTGCATCTACAGTTGCTGTAAGCTAGAGACCTGGAAACTCAGATGCTTTCTATGGGAAGGAGTATTCCATGCAAACTGACTAGAGCATAGGCATACACACCTCCATGCTGTAATTTCTAGTGGGATTTTCAGAGTGCTTAAGAGATTCAGTAGCACAAATTCCCACCTTAAAACATGCTATGCACTGCAACTGAATTCTGGAGGAAAGCTTTTTCTAAGCTGTAGCAGGGAATCCTAAAAAGCTAAAGTAAAAGCCTAGCGGTGTATTTCAAGATACTTAATCCCTAATTTAGAGCATCAGTCATTTCTGAAGGCTAGAAGCTATTCCCAATTTAGCAGAACGTAATGCTTAACCAGAGGATTATGCATGTTGTGCACTGCAGGATTTTCCTTACTTTCTGGCAAGGTAGCCTCTACAGCATGCTTGGAACCCAATAATGACATCTGTGATTTTCAAGTCTCTTTCTTCCTCAAGGTGGGCCAGGACACCCGCTCTGAAAAACACTTTGCTCTGTCCAATTCGGTAAAGGTTCGGGTCCAGCTCCAAGGCTTTGATCTAAATGGCAAACAGAAGTTAGAAGCTTTTGATACGATGGGGGAACGCCTGCTTATTGCTACAGCTCTGAGAAGTGTCTTGCTGCATCAAGACCCTATGGCCACTTGAAGCTCTTTGAGCCAGAACTGTCAATTGGGGTTCTTTGAGCCCAGCCGAGCACTGGGTAGACCAGAGGGGACAAAGCAGCAGCATACCCTTGAGCATGTTCACCACAAAAAAGGCCTAGAGCATTCATATGTGCTGTGCAGAACGTTGCCCAGGCCTGACTATATGCCTCAAGTCTGTACAAGAAAACTTAAACTGTCTTAAGCAGCCCAGCTTGTAGCACACTACTGGTTTAACCAAACATTAAAGAGTTTCCTCTATGCTCAGCTTCTCTTTCCTACTTAAAGCACGTGCCCACTGATCCCTCACAAAAAAACACCACCACACCCTTCCCAGCTTCCTTTCCTTTGCCAGAAGTGCCCCACCAGTTCCCTCCACCCTTAGGAACTGGCTAGATTGAGCATGTGGGGGAGAGGCAGGAATTTTCTACATTCTGTATGAGCCATTGAGGACTTCATGCGTGGGTGGATACAGCTCTTTACACTAACTCATTTCCACAAATGTTAATGCTACACAACCACTGCCTTCCCTTTGAGACATGCATTCCTGAAAGGCTGCTTGGAACTTGCATTTATTTTATTTATTTAAAATTTATATCCCGCCCCTCCTGCCCACAGGGCAGCCCGGGGCGGCGAACAACATTTCATTTAAAACAATAAAATTTGAAACAATTTAAAATACACTACATGGGGAAAGCCCCCATCCCCACCCCCACCAAAAGCCTGACAGAACAGCCAGGTCTTACATATACGCCAAAACAGCAGGAGAGTGGGAGCCAGCCGAGCCTCCTCCGGGAGCGAATTCCACAGCACAGGGGCGACCACCGAAAAAGATCTAACATCGGTGGCCACCCGCCTCGCCCGGGGAACCTCCAAAAAGGCTCCCACGGACGATCTCAAGGGTTGCACGGGCACATGGGGAGTGAGGCGATCCCGCAGATAGGCAGGGCCAAGACCGTGAAGGGCTTTAAAGGTTAAAACCAGCACCTTGAACCTGGCCCGGTGCTTTATAGGCAGCCAGTGCAGAGCCCGGAGCACCGGTGTCATGTGCTCCCTGCGACCCGCCCCCGTCAGGAGACAGGCCGCGACATTCTGCACCAGCTGCAGCCTCCGGACCAGCTTCTCGGGCAGCCCCACACAGAGCGTATTGCAGTAATCCAGCCTCGAGGTGATGAAGGCATGGACGACAGTGAGTACAGCACAAGTAATCACTACTACAGGCCATTGCCTTAAAGCCTGTGCTCATGAAACACTCCAAACAAAAGGTCAGTACTACTGGACAATCCAGACAGGCCACTCTGCCATCTTCAGAGTGCTGAGTCTTGGTCTCCTCTTCACCTCAGGAGAAAACACTGCTCAGCCCCCGACTAGCGCAAGATCTAGCAGCAGCAGTCAAAGGGCTTTTGATTGGCATTAGCTTTCCAGCTTGCTGTGAACACCCAATCAGTAGTTCAGGCCTG
This sequence comes from Sphenodon punctatus, assembly GCA_003113815.1. Taxonomy (NCBI): domain Eukaryota; kingdom Metazoa; phylum Chordata; class Lepidosauria; order Sphenodontia; family Sphenodontidae; genus Sphenodon; species Sphenodon punctatus. Next base: position 218,793 of record QEPC01002955.1, on the reverse strand, counting down.
CAAGTGCTCTCCTGCCAAGGAAGGACTAACATTCCCCTCCTGCACCCACCACCACTCTCGTCTCCTGCCGCACTAAGTGGGAGAAAGGGTTGAGAGCAGTGCTCACCATCAGAACACAGGCCTTCTTTCCATCCATGAATCCTTTGGGAATTGAATTGGGAGTCAGGATCTCGTATCTGAAGGGGAGAGTAAGCATTAGATCACTGGGACAGATCACAGTTGCACCAGACATTCTTAGGAACAGATAATGCCAGCAATACAGTCTGCTGCTGTGAGGCTCCATAACTCTGGAGACCACCGCCACTTCAGCAGTCAGATCCTTTGAGGTCAGGCTACTAAGCAACAAAGTTTAAGCAAGCAGCTTTCTGCCCAGCATCCCACATAGCCACAGTTGATGTTGCCTGGGATGATAACGCAGCCTAGACCAGTGGTTTTCAGTCTTTTGGGACCCTCCACCCCCTTCCACTTGTCTGTCGCAGTTCAGGCCCCACACCACACCTTGCTCCCTCTCCCCTTTCCCACCTTCCTACGGCTTCCTCCACCCCTTGCGACTGCATTATCCCCCTAGCTCAGCAAGAGTGTGGCGCTCAGTGTTTTCCAGCCAAGATCGCTCTCATGCCCCCAGACACCTTCTGCACCCCCACCCCACCCCCAGTTTGAGAAGCTCAGGCCTAGACTCTCTACACAGGAGACGTACACCTGTTTCCCATACACATTTAAGGGAAAGCCTACATCACTGCTTTTGATCAATTGCTGTTGAAAAAAAGCAAGAGACATGTTCTGTTTAGAACAAAGCACCTCTGTGATCAGAATTTAAAAATCAAGCTAGTTATCAGAGCAAAACTTGTAGAAGCTTCCAAATCTTACCTTTGTCTGAACTCCTGGAAGACAACTCTGTTGGGGAAGCCCTGGCGGCAAATACGGATTCCTTCCAGCACTCCGTTACAGCGGAGCTGATCCAAGACTAGGTGGGGGTCCAATTTTCCAGCCTATGAAGGAAAGATATTTAGCAATGCTATAAAAAAGGTAAGGCGGAGTACCTATTCCACAGGAAGCCAGACAACTGCCATAGAGGGACCAAACAGCCACTTCCAAAAGCAAGTTAGAGTTTTAGCATCCCGATTCAACATTACAAGGCCTTGAAAGTCTGCTTCACCTCAAACAAGTGTTAGCAACTGGAAAGGGGAAAATATGAAATGGTTTACAAACACAAGGCAGCCGTGTACAGTAGCAGAGATAGAGACTGCTTTTGCTGTGCCGCCACCACAGTAGTGCTCATCTCTGCCTTCAAGCTTCTGGGACAGCAGGCAGTGTCCTTGGGTTTTCAGAAAACATTCCCAAACAGCTGCAACAGATTAAGCTTACCTTCTTCTCATGATTGGGAATGATGCAACGGACAAAGTTCGGGTTGGTATTCCTCAGGGTCGCCATCAGCTTGGCTAGCTGTTCTTTGTACAACTGGCCCACCGTTCGGAACATACCCTTCCTTGTTTTAAAGGCCCCTGGCAATGCTGTATCTGACATGCCAGCAACTTGATCAAGTCCAACTATGCGATCAACTAGAGAGAACACAGGAAATGGTTAAAATGTTTACTCTAGCCAAGTAAGCAGAAGAAAGTTCAGAGAACATCTGGACAGAACAGGATAGGAGCTGCAGGATCCTTTTTGCTTCATCTCTACACAGATGTAGAAGTCTGGTCCAGGGACTGATGGGGGCAGGAAGGAAAGAAAGCAGCCACTCACTACTGGGTTAAGGTTCCATCACATGCCTGACAGACCCAGCTGGCAGTTTCAACTGTAGGAGGCCTCAGAAGAGTAACAACGCAGACTTGTAATGGGCTTTGTGGTTATTGGCCACAATTCCAAACCATGCTTATAAGCAAGAAGATGCTTTCTCTAATAGCTAGTCCTACGGACACAACTGGGGATCTATACTTGCATATAACTGATTGAACATGATTTGATCACTCTTATTGGTAGTTGAACAACAGAAAGAACTCTGCTTGATTCCTGTATCACAAGTTGAGTTGGTAGGGCTGGCAGTTACAAAAAGGCTTTTTTTTTTTAGCCTGTACACTGAAGCAGCATTGAATGGAACAAGGAACACCTTTCATAATACAGAACTCCACAAGATGCAGGGCTTTCCAACAACTCTGGAGCATAAGCTCTTAATGAGATTCCTGTCCCAAGCAGTTGCCTGGTATACCTCACCCATCATGTGCCAAAGACATGATGGAGCCTTCAGTAGCCAGCTGAGTTAGTAGCTACCCATTTCTTGAATTGGGATAGCTCAACAGTTGGGTGAGGTACATCCGGTAAAGCTTTAGTACCCTCTCAAGCCCCCATCCAATTTTTTCCAGGCGCCACACACACACGGAGCTTCCCCATTGTAGACTCCTGCCTTCACTTGCTGATAGAAGCTAGAGCAGCCACCACTTCTCCAATCTGAGCAATACAGTGTCCAAATACCACACCTCCACAAAGGTACTCTAAGAAGGAACACTTGAGCACAAGCCTTCTTGAGAACCAGTTGTTGAAAAAAAGAGAGGCCATTCTATATATGGAGGGGCATGGGGTACCCAACTGTATAGTTAATGCAAGATCTAACTTCCCTCAAACAGCTGCTAAAAATGGGTCAAGACTCATTAGGAAGTAGACAAAGAATAGGTGGTTGTGTTACCGAAGGACATCATTGGGGAAATCCCAAGACCACCATCTCAGATACTGGCTGGTACAATCCTCTTAAAATACTCAATAGCTATGAAGGCAGCAAAAGAGGTTTGCTCAAGACAGGCATTTCAGATAGAGAAGTCCCCATGTACCAACCAGCTGCAGTCAGTTTAACAGAGCCTAACTGGCTGCTTCTAATGTGTTCACTAAGCAGCAAGCTAATGGCCCACAGTGCCAAGATCATGCACTGCGCAAGACTCTAAGCACTCCTACCACAGCAGTTGAAGTCAACTAGCACCACTGGGAGACTTCATTGTGTCTAAAAACAGATCTTCATTTCAGAAGCCACCTGCACTGAAAAACAGCATCACTAGGTCCATGTTCCAGGGGAGGTCAGAAAGGTTTATTTAGAGAAGAGTTATTCCCATGAAGTTTAACAAGTGTAATACCAGCATGAGTCCAAGCGTGGCCTGCAACTGTACCTGCATTGCGTTGCTTACTGTAATATATGCGTTTTACTTTCGCTTTCAAGTCCAAGAGGAGCTACTAGCATGAAGCACAGGGACTGAGAAAAGAGACAAGCAGGAATGGCAGAAGGGGAAAGAGAAGAATTAATGGAAGCATTTCTTGCATGGCTCTAGAATGCATTACACACAACACCTGGGTTTCTCAGTCACCTGGTTCTAGATGAAGAATAGGAAAGCGTTGATAGAAATAGGCTCTCTGAACGTTCTGCATCTCTGCAACAGACAGAGACGTCAAAGAAAAACCCAAGACAAAAGAAAAGCAATAGTAACATTAAGACTCAAAAGGCAAAAGAAAAGTTATTTTTAAAAGACTAGAGCAAGAAAAATACTCAAGGCAGTGTTATTTAGGTTTCACCCTCTCATGAGATTCCGATGGTTAGAAACTAGTGGGACCTGTAGGTGGGACATTTGTGGATTCGATTTTTATCCTGGGACTTCTGGTTTGGAGAAGAACCTGCCGTGCAGTGCATGTGGCAACCTAATCAAACTAAGTTTGCAAACCTTTCATTCCAGCTAGAGGGAATTTCTCTTGCCTAGTATTCTGGACTAAGCAAAGCAAACACACAGGAAGTTCCACATCATGCCAGTCACAAGGACTCGTTCTAAATGGGGGAAAAGCAGCACACTATTAGGGAGACCTGCCAGAAGATTTGATGGCACACCTAGTAAAGCTGTTAATAAGCAATTATTGCTTAAGTTCATAAGCAAGGAGAGCATCCTCGTCACATACCATCTCTCCATAGTTCCGACACAAACTTATCCGCGGACTGGTGGAGGAGCGTAGCAATATTATCGTTCAGAGGATCCATGTTCTTCATTAGCCACTCATCTGCTTTGTAATCCACCTACACAAAGAGCTAAGTGTCACCAAGATTGTGATGCCGTCTTTAACCATGCAGTATAACCTCACACATCATACGACCCTGTACTCTAGCTATAAAGGACGTTACACGAAGATCAGACTACTCAGGATTCCTAGGCTTAAGACATAGGTCTTGTCCCCACAGAAATTCAGTAGAACAGTGTTAATGCATTTGCTGGAGAACCAGATTGGCGTTGCTCTGTCGGAGAGCTCTGCACTTGATCAGGAATTCGTTATTTGCCAAAGAGTGGACATGCAATTGTGTGATCCACTTGTTGAGTAGTGCGACATCGAGGCACTTTGAACGTTTAGGGCAAAGATTATATGGACACTACTGCAATGACCTCATTGCTCTGAGGTGCAGATCTCTAATGAAACATCTGGGTACTATATGGAGTAGTCTTGTCTGAGTGGATCAAACAAATATGAAGAGATCAATATGCACACCTCAAGGGAAAGAAGTCAATCGTTAGGAGGGCAAAGCTATTACTTTCAGGGTGTGTGTAAGATGAGGTAAAGTATTATTCTCAGGGTATGTCAAGCTAAGTGGATGGGTGAAGAAATATTTAGCTATGCTAATGGCCTCCAGATTAGGCATGATGTCAAGAAATGCTTACATCTAGTGATATGCAGATATCATATGGAGGATCCTGGTAAAGTCAATGACATCGAGTATGCTAGGTTACAAGAGCTAGCTAGTCTGGATCAGTATGAAGTGTTCATTAGCACATCCCAATTCATGAGCCCATTACCTTGCCAGCATAGTGCATGATGCAGAAGTCAGCTTTGTCTTTCAGCTGTTTTGGCTTTTGGAATTTGGAGTGGGTTCCTTGTTCCTGCACCACCTTTTCCACAAAGCTCTTATCAGTAGCCTTTGGGAACCAACATTCTTCATCCAACAGGGCTAGTATGCCTGGGGGGCCAGCCTATGCAAGAGAACACCTCTCAGTAAAAAGGCAACAGGTACTGCTACTAACACCTTGAAGCAACATCCCAAATAAATACCATAAGAAAGTTAGACTGGCTGACTGATGTATTGGAAACCCCAGTCCTTGGATTCCACAACTAAGTTCATCACTTCAATAGGATTCCTTCCTGCACTATCAGTTCAGAGATCATGTCTCCAAAAAGCTACCAGTCACAGGAAGCCTCAAATCTATATGGCACTGTGCAAGTTCATGCAAAACCAGCCAAATTTTGGCACTGTATGTGTGTGGCTGAAAAGGCCATGATTTGTCATTTTCAGACATAGGAATGATACTGCTAGCAATCATTTTCCCCATTGCGGTCAATGGGGAAAACAGTGAACGCAGCTCGCTGCCCAAAATCCTGCTCATGTACGTACAGTTAGACTTTCTACTGCTTGCCCCAGTGTTTACAAAAGGACAGAACATAAGTAACTGCAGCCACACACTGCTGCTTAAAATAGGAATTTACAAATTGGCCTCTTACTGGTTTCTCTATGAGATCGATGCAGGGCTGCAGATCCAGGCCAAAGTCAATAAAGTTCCATTCTATGCCCTCTCGCTGGTACTCTTCTTGCTCCAGGATAAACATGGTGTGATTGAAGAGCTGCTGCAGCTTCTCATTTGTGTAGTTAATACACAGCTGTTCAAATGAGTTCAGCTAGTAGGGGAAAGGAAGGAAGAGTTAGGACACAGCTGAGTAATCTTTGCTAAAAGGCATCTACTATTGTTCTAATTAACACCCGATTGCTGTAAATGAATGACAATATATTTGGCAATGGTCAGCCTTGCTTTCAAGCTCCTCTTCTAGTTGCAAGCAACAGTTATTACACATAGGCAGGGCCCCAATGCTCCCATGGAATATTTTTTTAAAAAATTCCATGGGAGTCAGGACAGCTCAGGGACCAATTCTGCACCTCGCTGTGCTGGGCATGGCTCCATTGGGTGAGGGGGCGGTCACAGCTTGCACACACACACACCCACACACCCAGCCTGGTAAATCCAGCACAGGGTCTCCCCCCACCCTCAATCCCCAGGACAGGCTGCGTTGGGTGCGGGGGCTTGCCTTCCCCATAACCTGGTACGGTCAACTGAGTAGGCTGCAGCGGCAGCAGCAGCTCCTTTCAGCATGCTCCCCATCCCACTCCTGGCCCCTCCCAAAGCAGTGCAGGCAGATGATGTCATCCAGCTGCGCTGTCCTGAGAGGCCACGTGGGAGGGGCCAGGAAGCAGCCAGGAGCCAGATGGGGAGCGCGCTAAAAGGAGCTGCTGCCGCTGCAGTCACTGCCAGGTCAATTGATTTACCAGCATGTGAAGGGGGTGGGTAGGGAGACAAGCCCTGCAAGTCACCCACCCACCGCAGCCAGAGAAAGAGAGAGAAGCCCTGTCATTCCCCCCCCCCTCCCCATGGAATCTCCTGCCCCACATCTCCCCAGCACAGGCTGGAAGTTCTGCCCTAGGAGAAGTGCGTTCCAATGGGTGTTCATGCACCACCACCACTTGTTTACAGAGCTGTTGCGAGCAACATGAAAAGGAGTGTTGCTTGTGAGCCACGGGTTGGGGACTGCTGTTGTACTATATTAGTGAGATCTAGCAGACACTCTGGGTACCCAAAGCTACAAGAAAAAGGTGCTACATTGCACAACAGAACATTTTCTTACCTCAAAAATTTCAAAGCCAGCAATGTCAAGGATTCCTATGAAAGATGCTCCCTGCCTCTTGGTCTTATCCAGTGCCTTGTTGATGCGCATAACCAGCCAACGGAACATGCGCTCATAGGTGGCTTTGGCCAGAGCCTCAATGGCAAAGTCAGCCTGATCAGAAAAGAAACAATCATAAACCAAAACCTGATTGTACTGCATTTTGCTACACTGAGGATTTATACTGAACGTCAGCTTCCTTGGGGTGGAACAGTCACTTCAGAGTCTCTTAAAGTTGAATTAAATTTGCCACTCGGAGGCAAATTAGGTACATTTTGTTACACGGGGAAGTGCCCTATGGGTGAAAGCAGACCTAGTCCCAGCTCCACTTTAACAATTCTTATGCATGTTGCAGGGCTGCATGGGGCACCAATACAGCGTTGCAACATGTTGCAAGTGTTAAAGTGGACTGCGCGTCATGTATGTTGTCACCCTTTGATCCCAAGCGTTTCACTCCTGCAGGATACATACCTGTTCTTTAGTCTGAGCTTTCTGGACATAGTCTCGTCCCACCTTGATCCGAGGGGTGAGAATTCCTCTGGTGAAGTCAGTCACATTGATACCCAGCAGGTGGGACACTTTCTGAGCAGCTACACAGAGGAAGGAAGAGCAAGAGGAGATTTTAGGTGACTGCTCCATCTACTAGTCAAGTGACAGTGGAAAACCATTGTCAAGCATCAAGAATAGCATCTTCAATGAACAGCAAGATGGAGACAATTAAGAGCTAAGAGCTGGAAACAGCTGTTACACGTTACTTCAGCATCCACGGAGAGTCAAGGGAATTATAATTTGGCAAGTTTACAGCCTCCACGCGATTGCAGAGAACCTCCAAGCAGATAAGTATATAATGGAAACCCAGCCTATGTCTGCTAATTGCCCCATCAAGCTACCACAACAAATGCAGAGATCCACATTAAGATGTTCTCCCCCAACCAACTACAACAATTTAAACTTTTTCACACCACCGCCTTCAAGAGGTGCTCACCAGCATACAAGGCACTGGCTTCCTACTAGGTTATGCCAATGAGGCCATCTACTGGAGTTTTAGTTCTCTACAAGCACACATGTTCCAAATGAGACTGGTTGCTACTTTATAGCTACAGGAGAAAGCAAAGCTACAAATGTTTGGGTGACGTGATAGAAGGATACATACATTAGCTTCTTTATGAGCAGAATTTTAAGTGAAAAAAAGCCAATGAAGAACATGTCCTTGAGAAATTTAGTAGAATCCCTGATACTCTATTGCTCTCTGAACCAACACACAGTGTAATTCAGTTTGTGTTAATATACGAATAAAGTACCATACTGGGTCGGACCAGTGGTCCATCTAGTCCAGCAGCCTGTTTCTGACAGTGGCAAACTCCAGTAGCTCAAGGGAAGAGTACAGGTCATGGAGGTACGATTCATCTCCTGCTAACCACTTCCAACTACTGGTAGCTAGGGGTTTCAGCCCTAAATAGTAGGCGTTTATGGCTCTGTCCTTTAAGAATTTATCTAATTTCCATCTGAAGCTAGTTATTGCCAGAAAAGACTGTGGAAAGCGAGTAGCATGAGTTCCACAATTGTAATGTCCAGTGTGAAAAAGTACTTTTGTTCATTTTAAATCTGCTGCCATTTAACTTCAGAGTGTCCCCTTGTTTGCCCTCTCTCAATAAGAGCAGTTCCTTGTTTACTTTCTCCATACTAATCATGATTTTAAAAGCCTCGACCATATTACCCCTTAAACACCTCTTCTCCAAGCTAAAACAGCCCCTACCTGTTGAGCCTCACCTCATACAAAGTTCAATCCATCCCTTCTATAATCCTTGTTGCCCTTCTCTGAACACTTTCCAGCTAGATGGGGCAACCAGAACTACACACAATATTCAAGGTGGGGTTGTACCAAAGATTTATATGGTGGCATTAAGATATGTTCCCTTTTATTTTCTATTCCTTTTGCAATAATGTCTAGCATTCGGTTTGTCTTTTTGACAGCTACCACACACTGAGCTGCTGTCTTCAAGGAACTAGCTACAACACCCCAAGATCCTTCTCCCAAGTGATTGCACCCAGATTTGAACCTAGCATTGTGTACGTATAATGAGGATTATTTTTCCCTATGTGCATCACATTGCATTTATCAACATTGAATTTCATTTGCCATTTTATTGCCCATTCACCTAGTCATGCAAGATCCCTCTGTAGTTTCTCATAGTCTGCCTGGGTTTTACTATCTTGAATAATTTGGTGTCGTCTGCCAATTCATTCCCGCCCTCTCCCCCCCCCCGGCAAGGCTAAGGGCGGCTTACATAAAATACAATAGAACTCCCTTTAAAAAAAAATTTAAAAGTTTAAAAGCCACCCTTCCACCCCACCAAATGCCTTCCCACCAAAAAAAAAAAAAAAAGGGTTTTACACTGTCTCTGGAATATGGCCAGGCTTGGGCTCCGATGGACCTCTGGGGGAAGGAAGTTCCACAATACCGGAGCAGCAACAGAGAACACTTCCCTGCAAGCCCTTGTTGTACAGACAATATTGGAGTGTGCTTCCAAGGCAACCACAGGGGCTGCAGGAAGCACAGAAGGAAAGGCGGTATGCTAGATAGGTGGAGCCTATTAAAGCCCAGGCCATTTAGGGCTTTAAAAAGGTCAAAACCCAACACCTTGAGTTGTGCCCAGAAGACTATAGGGAGCCAGTAGAGATTGTATAGCACAGGTGTAATGTGCTCATAGTAACCCACCCCCAAAAGGAGCCAGGCCGCCACATTCTGCACCAGTGGAAGCTTCTGAAAAGTCACCAGAGTAGCCCCACACAGAGCGCGTTACAGTAGCCTAGCCTCGAGGGTAATGAAAGCATGGATGGTGCCGGCCAGATCAGAGTCAAAAAGAAAGGGACGCAGCCTCCTCACCAGATGGAGTTTGTGAAAAGCACTCCAACCATTCAGAACAATTGAGCCACCTCACTCTAATCTGGAGAAAGGGGGTAATGTATACATTAAATGGTATGGATACCTGTACTGACCTGAGGCACACCACTGTCTACCTCTCTCCAACTTGAAAAATGACCATTTATTCGTACCCTTTATTTCCTATCTCTTAACCAGCTACCAATCCATGACACGACTCTTCCTCTTACCCCCCTCCCAAAGACTAGTTTGCTCAGAAGTCTCTGGTGAGGGACTGTCAAATGGTTTCTGAAAATCCAAATATACTACATCAGCCAGATCACCCCTGTCCACATACTTAACACTCATAAAATGTTGATTAGAGGCATGACTTCGCTAAAGCCATGCTGGTTTTTGCCCATCAAATCAGGCTTGTCAGTATGCCTAGTAATTCTGTTTTTAACAATGGTCTCCACCAGTTTGCCTGGCATGGATATCAGGCTTACTGGTCTGTAGTTTTCAGGGTCACATCTGGAGCCTCTCAAAAATTGGGGTTGCATTAACTAGCCTCCACTCGTCTGGCATAGAGGAGGACTTTAGTGATGCATTCCATATTACTGATGGTAGTTCAGCAATTTCATGTTTGAGTTTATCCAAGGATAATGAAAGAATACCATCTGGCCCAGGAGACTTGCTGTTTAAATTGTGGATATGCGATAAAACCTCTACTGGAGTGATACCAATAAGCTAATGCCAGGTTCATGTCTTGCCCAGCACTGCTAAGAGAGACTGTTGCATTCCTACCCAAGGTGGTTTCAATACAGCAGGTGAACTTGTTAACAGTAAGACACTTCAGTTCCTCTGGGAGAGAAAAGCCATGTGTTCACACCCAACCCCCTCATTTGGGAGAGGGAGGTTGTGTTGGGGTTACCTGTATTATCTGGCATAGAGGCTTGGTCTGTGTTGCGCTCCTTCTTGAAGGCTATGTTGCCAAGCTGAAGAACACCAGAAATCACCCTCAACATACCTTAACAGATTAAAAGAAAAAGGTCAGGTCATTGAAAGGTCAGATTGAGAACAGTCTTATCTGCTGTGTAAGGAAGTTAGGCAGGTATGGAGGATGTGCCACTGATGTTTTATTCCTGTTGACCCCAGGCAGCAGATTAAGAGGATAAAATGTAGTTGTGACACACTGCATTTGCTGATACCTGGCCTTGCCCAGCATTTTTCAGAGTATGAATTAGGGAGGGGTGGAGAGATTTGCTGTCTCACAATCCACCCCATTCTGTTTTCATGCCAGGAACGAAAGATGAATTTGTTGGTGGTTATCAAATGTTGTAAATATTTCAGTGGACACCCTTGATGCCTACACATCTGCACCACAGATTCTCAAGGAAATGATGTAAGCAGAACTTTCAATACCCAATAGCACAAGAATGTTTTGATGCTATACCCTACATATCATTCACTGTTAATCCTAAACACAACATAAAGTCCCTGCCTGTTTATTCTATTCCCTTAACAGAGCTTGTCTCAGATATCAGGTAGATTAAAACTTTAAACAAGTCTAGCTGTTTTAAGAACCAGATACAGCATCTCCAGCTTATATGTTTAAGTGAACAAAGGAGTCTGATATTTCAGGCAAGACTGGAAAGAAGCAACATGTTCCCACTGGCATGGCATGAAGTCAGCCTGCACAACAGCTGCATCTGGGGATGTGGCACTCCAGCCAAAAGCTTATTTTTATAGTTTCATCTAAATAAAGATAGTTACAGTGTTTAGTTTGGATGTAAAGTCTAAATAGTTTTGCTGCACAGCCAGATACCATATGTTTTATTCCCATAACCCTAATGGCGCATTTAATACACTTCACACCTGGTACAGGGAAGAGAGCTTTTCATCTCTTTGCAGAGGATGTCTCACCAATTGTAGTTATGTGTTCCAACGCTATAGCACTCATGAAGAAAAAGGCATCCAGCCATAGGTAATGTTTACCAACTTCCTCTACACCAAGACATTTCATTTACACAGGAACCAGTGTCCACAATTCATTCAGAAATTGGAGGATGAACCATTTCAGAAACTGAAGAGGAATATACTTGATGCTACAGGATAAGAGTTGGTCCTGTAGCAGGGTCTGGAGATTAGGTACTGACCCTTTAAGGAGCCCAAACTGAAGGGCTAAGAGAGGTCAAATGGACCCAGCTGGCCTGGGGTTTGGCAGAGCCAGTCCAAAGCTTAAGGAAGACTGGGCTAGGCTAAGGAGCTGGTCCCACAGAGGAACTGGAGAGACAGAAGTGAGAACGCAGCTCTGTCCAGAGGGTGGGTCAGCCCACAGCCTGGGGCTGTCCCTGGAAAAACTGACTTCAGGGAGGAACATGCCTCGCCAGAGGTTTTGATGTGGAATGGTAAGAGTGTCAGAGGGTTGTTGACTGGCTATGGACTGAGTCAAGAGACTGTATATAAAAAGGTGGAGGATGAATCACTGTACAAAATAAAGAGCACTTTGGAGTCCATTCCCGTGTGGGTCTGAGTTCCTGGTGGGGTGAACCCTGTGACATATCCCCCAGGGACTCTGCCTGCTACAGGCCCCGTTTTTTAATCTTATGAGAAGGGCACAAGAGATTTATTGTACTGAAATGCTAAGCAGCTGCTCAGCACCACTCAGCTGCTAACAAAACAAGTGGCATTATTTGTGCCGCCTCACAACATACAAATGATCAATGGTTTTCAATTGGTGATAATCAGCTCACCAACAGCTGGAACACCAATCCTTTAGACTTTGTATTCAGACCATCTTTAGGATGCAGTCAATCTCAACTTTGGCGGACCACAGAAAGGAGGGAAATATGGGAGACATGATAGATGCTCACATAAGAGCCTTATAGGCAGGTACCATGCACAGTGCTCTCATTATGAACAAGGCAGACAAGGAATAGGTCTTCATGGTGGCCCTCTCTACTTTAAGCGGGCACAAGTTTCAGCTTACATACAGATTGTCAGACTGGAGAGTTTCAGGATGGGTCACTCCCAAAGCCACCACCTTTAGGTTTACTGCACAGATATGCAAGCCGGTGATCAGCAATATATTTTACACCAGCGATTTCTAACTCTGCAAATGTTAGATGTTTCCAAGCTGTTGTGTCTACTATCTTTTTGCATTCCCCAAGCCTTTCAGAAAATCCATACCCAGCTGCTCTTCATCTGGAATGCTCATAATCCTCATTGCCTCCATGGTCTCCTGGAACATATCCTTGTCTTGCTGGCCTGGGATTGTAACATGCCCATTGGAAAGGAATCGATACTTGTTGTAAGGCTCCAACAACAAGTCACCTGAACAGGGAGAGAGACAGCAAGAGACCATCTGAGACGCATGGTTTGTTAGTTCGGTCTCATTTAGGAACAGTTTTTAAAGCTCAATAAATAAAAAAAAGACTATTGGTAAGTTACCAATTTCAGCCCCCAACAGAACACATTCCCTGTGCCAGCCTAGACTGGATATTCCCGATACACAAGGAAACTAGCTAGCTAGCTACTGTATTCTAGCCTCATCTCCCCTCACTAGGGACAGTTGTGGCTGAACCAAGTTTTAGCTTGGTTTTCTTAGACAAGATTGGTTATCAACTGGGATGGGGAACAGAACGTCTTCCAGAAGAGCATCCAAATCTCTAGACACACCCCAGCGCACACAGGCTCAGGTGTGCTGTTCTCAGAAGCAGAGGCATTACAAGTAGCCCCCAGGTTTTAGCACTATTAATTTGTCTCACAAAGGAGCTAGATATACAGCCTTAGCAACAGTCACTGTGCAGCCAGAAGTGGCTACAAGATGGGCATTCTCCAATTTTTCTACGGCTTTCTTACTGTTCAGGATTAGGGATTGCTTAACAAAATGGTTAGTCCTGCACCTGGTCCACCCACAAATTTGAATTTGAGGTCTGCCTTCCTGAGTTACCTGAAGCAGGACACACCCACGCTGAGGAGTGCCAAGCAGGGAGCGGAGGGAGAAAGGGGAGATTGGGAGAGAGAATCACAACTAGCATTGCATAGGTGCCAAGTACTGTTCTACATTTGCTAAGTGCCAGGACTATTCCTGCCCTAAAGATCTTGCAGTTCAGACACATCTAAGTATGGGACAATGGTTCAGACAAGGAAGGGTATCGAGTCTACGTAGGTGATAAAACCCAGTTCTAGGGAGCAACCTGCAGACAGAGCTAGATGCCAGTTAAGAACATTTTAGAAGAAAAAAGAGGGGCTTAGGCTCAATAGAAGCTGAAGTTCAGGAACCATGCAAATTAGAACATGAAGTACTCACCCTTCAAGTGCTCTCCTGCCCCAGTCAGCAGGTAGTAGAAGATGTGAAAGGTCCGCTCATCTTTGGCTTGACGAATTGCACGCGATTTCTCCAACAGGTCTTTATAGAGTCAAGGAACAGAAGACTATAAACTGATCATTCCCCTTCCCCCCCACCCCACACACACAAGGCCAGAGGAATATGGACACTAGGCATGGTCTTTTCTTGGTGTAAGGTGTGAAGAAGAGCAGGCAAACAGATTAGTGCTCTGCACTGCCCTGACAGAGCTTTGGATTATACCTGGGGATTGTTGAAAAGCCAACAGCCTAATGGCCAATTTGGGAACATGGCTTTAGCCACCATTCTGAACATGGTGCAATAATGCTGGACTGAACTAAGAATGCCTCTGGTTTATCAAGGAAAAGGAGAGTTACTCCCCTCCTTCACATTCACCCATTGTACAGACAGAAGGGTCTGGGAACCCCAATATCATGCAGCATCTTCATCATAAGACGGAACTTTATCCAAAAGGCTCTGAGCAGCTGTACCCACTCAGTGTAACATTTGCAGCACTAAATTTTGTGGCCAGTTGTGTGTGTAAGTTACAATTCTTCCCCACCAATTTATTTCAGTCAAGTCACTCTGTGGTAAGGATACATGTCTCAATATTGGCACCAACAATGTAGCCATTGACATCAAAGTTGATTCTGATGAATTTACCCTAAGAAACAGAGGTGGTATTAGCCGACAGCATAAAGATGGCAGAGGTTCCAGGCTCAACCTCCTCTCCACAAGGCACAGCACCCACAGATCATGGAGCAATCTGGTGTCATCCACTATTCCTGTGTCACGGATAAGGGCTATTCAGTGATATGAACTCTTAAGAATTACAAGTCAGGGCATGTGTGTACTCAATTCTAGATTGCCAGTCACCACTCTCCCTGGAGCTGTGTACAGCTTCAATCGGCTTCCTCCTGCACGTTTCCACACTCCCAATAATTTTTCCACAATGAATGCAATACAAGGTTAGGAAGTCCTTATGGGAGAAAGTGAGGTTAGTTCAACAAGAATGGGACACATTGGGGAGCCCTGGCTCAGGTTTAGCCTCTTGTATGTACAAGGTATCCAATCCCATAAGCACCACTTCAACAGACAACCAAAATCAAGAGAGATCAACTCTTTTAGCTACCCTCCTGCTCCTTCTGAAGAAGCCAAGCACCCAACAGCACAACTATACTCACGAATCTCGAGGAGTTGTCATTCTTAACCGTCTTGGCATTTCCAAAAGCCTCCAGGATAGGGTTGGCCTGAAGCAGTTGCCTCTCAAGTTCTCCCTAGAGACGAAACCACAAAGATGAAGCGGGCTCACTTTTGCCACCTTGCACAACTCAGCCCTCGGTATTAAATAGGAGACCAGTATAACATCACTAAAAAGTTTAGTCTGTCAGTTTCAGTTTTATCTCGAAACCATGCCCTTGTTTGGCAACTTCTCCCAAGATACAGATTTAGCAAGTGCAAATCTTTCCTATTAAATAGTTTATTACACTACAAATTCCTCCTTGCCCACTAAGCCTCAAAGCAATAGAAGGGGTGCATTTTACACAATTTGTGTTTCTATTGTACTCTCTTCCCTAAAAAGGCATCTTCTTACTGTTTTTGCAGGGGCAAGAGAAATTCTGCCTCCAATCACACCCACAGCCTAGAAGTGCCCAGTTTTGCAGGCAAGTGTAGTGTTAAGAGCCACTGACATTCTACTGAGTTTCAAAGGAGCTTTGCAGACCATGAGCTCAAAGTCGGTGATTAGTGAAGTCTGTTTACAGGATGGGAGGAGCTTTTGCTGCAGTAAGGCTTGCAGTTCCCCATACAGCATCTAAAAGCATCCCTCCGACATAATACAAAAAGGGGAACTAGTAGTATTTCAGCACATGCCACATTACCTAGTAGCCTTCCACTTCTGCACACATCATTCCTTTCTGAAGAGAGCAGAGGTCTGGGTTTGAAAGCCAAGCCAGAATCACTATCATAAGCTCTAGCTACTGAGAGTGTACACATTTTCCACCAGTCTACAGAAGATTTAGAAGCCACTCTACCTGCCGGGGAGGAAAGCAGCAGCCCCCCAGTTAATTTCAGAACTAAGGAAGCAGTAATGGTGTCAGCTCCCAGACACTGAAGTTGACAGTTGGGGTAGTATTTCCATCTGGCAGGAGGGAATAGGGGATTTTTATATGGTTCTTATTTTGTAAGATGCCCTGAACCTTCAGGGAAAGAGTAAGTTTGAATAAATAATAAAAATAAATAAAAATGAATAGTATTTCTGCTTTAACAGCTATAAGCACACCCTCAACTCTAAGGGTATATAGATGTATGCCAGGGGTGGGGAAATCTTTTGCCTCCCAGGGGCCATTTTGAAAAGGAGTGCAAACTCCAAGGGCTGTGCTCAGGAAGAGGTGTCTCAAAATTATGGATCTGTCCCTCATCCCAAGAGCATGCTTTCATCTTTACTCACTTACCCCAAGCTCAGTCTATCGATGCTTTGGGGTAGAAACTGGATCCAAGGGCCAGATCCAAGATTTGGAAAGAGGTCAATTAAGAAATCCACCTAGTTGTCAGCTGCATTTGGCCACCAGACTGCATTTTCCCCAACCTTGATGTATACATGGCCAATATTTTGTCCATGAATATTGAACTCCCCCTGCAAACTGACTGAGATCACACTTTCAGATATACACTAAGCATTAGCAACTTCTCAGAGCCTTTCTGGAGTAGCCATGTTAAAGATGGCAAGAGTGAGGCAGAGAAATCAAGCAATTTGCCCTCATCTACAAAAATGAATTACTATGGCATGCGAGACTCCTAGCTTCTACTGCACTGTTCATTACACACGTCTTTAGACTTGGGCACAGCTGCCCAGAAGAGAGACTGACAAGTAAGTTTCTATTCCTACTGCCACAAGTGTGTACAGAGGAGATGTTTAGCCATGGGAAAGGAACAAAGTCTAGGACAGCTGCTCTGCATCAGCCAGGCCACACATCAGCTGTGCTGCGACAAAAGCTTGACTTGCTATGAAGTTTATTTTGCCAGCAACATTGCATTTCTCCTGCTATTCTGGCACATGTGCGAGCTGGAACACCCACCCCACCTCCCTCCCAGATTTGCCTCCTGCCGGTCCTACAGTGAAGTCCTAATCCTCTGTTTGTGACTGCAATCTGTTTCTATGGAAATGAGTGATGTCACAAGTTCAATGTTACAACTTCACCATAGGGTCAAGGAGGGAGAGATCAAAAGAAAGTCTGTTTAGAAGAAAAACAGTCATTAAATACATTTTACACAAAGTCTAAAGCTTGGCTGGAAATGCAACTGCAAGGTCACAAATTTAGTTACACAAGATCCTCAAAAAATCAACATGTGCATTGCAGGAGGGTTAATCCCACTATTTTTTTAACCTCAGGAATGAAGCATGGAATTAGCAACAGATTGGAGCTGGTAAGAGTCAGAAAGGGTGGAGAACGAGAGAGGCACACTAGAGAGTATGGAGACCCAGAGTCAACAGCAGGCACACTGCATGCTATTGTGACTGCCCAGAGGCAGCTGGCCAGCTGCAGAAGAGGGGATGGCCACAGACCAGAGCCAGATCATAGGAGCAAGGATCAGTGGACACTGCACTACAGCAAGAACTGGACCTTTTGCACTAGGCAAGTGCTCAATACCACAAATTAAATAGGTTAATACTACTAAGGAAGTACACATCTTTCCTCTAACCTTGCATTTATTTAGTGCTTAGTCACAACAAGTAGTTGCAGCCACAGCTTCTTGGTCTGTTAGGCCAGGGAGAGAATGAGCAGGCTTGCACTCCACAATTTCACATCAGTTCCGACTACTAATATCTTGCATGCTCATTGAAGAGACTCAGAATTGCTTTCCCATGTAACAGCATCACAAGCAGCCATATGCTATGGACGAAGTCTTATTCAGCTATTTAAGTTACTGGTTGAGCCAGGTTTAACTTTCAGTATTAAAAATGGTTTCCCTTGCTTGCAATTTAGGACAGTTGAAGAGATGTTGAGACCAAATCTAGAAAGCTTCAGCCCCAGCTTCTTGCCCACACAACTGGATTAAGATGTGGGTTATAATGGAATGCTGTATGCTCCTTTACGTACCTAGCTCTTGCTGCCATCAATGTTGGGATGTTTTATCAGAGCCATTTATTAAAATGCTAGCCACAGCTTCAGAATTCCCTTAACTGCAACCACTCCTTAGTGGAGGCTACCATTGTACTGATGATTGCTCCCAGTAGGACCACTGACTTAAAATGCTAGCCATGGATGGATGAACATGCTAGAAAGCAAATACTTCAGTTGCAAGTTAAATCTCTTATCCAGATGGTAACCTAGAAGCTTCTGCTGTGTCAACAGAAAGTCTAGCACTATTATACTGTACCATCCTTACAGGAGACCAGGCTTTAAATCCCACCCGGTCACGCTCCCTATTCCCAGAGCAAGGCCATAGGGATTTAGTATGCAAGCCCAGTCCCCAGACTGGTTTACTAGGGTAGTAATGGCAGTACTTGACAAGAGACATGGGTTAGAAATCATCATCAGACTGGGCCTGAGCGCACCAGGTGGCTTCACAGTGGATTCATCACTAACATTAAGGTTCATGACTGCATTAAGTTTAATAAGCCAAATGATTGAAGTCAGAGGAAGTTCGGTTCCAAGCTAATTGGGTGCGTGTGAAAGGTTCTACCCCTTGTGTAGTTCTAGGCTTCCTTAAATGGAAGCTAGGAGCTGAAGTAGAGTTTCTAGAGTGTAAACCAGCATTTCATTCTTTAAATACAATCAAAAAGACATTCTGTATCAAGCTCCATATGAATGCATACTGTCTGTTTTGCACTCTAATCAAGTCCTTGGCCAGCTTTGACGATTGAGATTTCAGCAGAGTCTAAGCAGCAGAGGAGCACTTAACTTCTAACCCCATGATGCTATTTTCCATGCATACCCCAAGGAAAAGACTCATGTTTTTTAAAGCAAGGGTTGTTTCTAAAGTACAGCTACCAAAAGCCCACGGAAAAAAAAGTTTTAATGTGCCAAACATCTGAGACATACAGGAGGTTATATTTTGGGTTGATTCCAGAAGTAACTCATTAGAATGTTTTCAAACACACTGCATGTCTGCATGCACAGTTTCCTATTCCTATATCCTACACATAGCATGCCTATACATTAAGTTACCAAAAGCAAGTTGTATATAGAGAAGATACACATGGCATCTGGGTTTCATTATAGAGCTCAGAAGCCAGCTTCATTTCCCATGCGTCTCACTCTGACTAATAAGCTCAGTGTCGGAACATCTCGTCTGCACAGGGTAGATTCTTCCTGATTTTTCCCAGCAACCTGCGCCCACACTAGTGGGAGAGGGTGGTGGAAGGCTGAACTGCCAACCAATTCCATCTGGTTAGACCACCATGGACACAGATGCTCTGTGCCATTCTGGGAAAGATGTTTTGTGTCACTGTGCAGCAACATGGTTGAGAAGTCCTAAAAGAGAGAGATCTGAAGTGCAGAATAATAATGAGCACAGAAGGGAAGTAGTAAATGCGCTGGACATAACTGCATCCTTTTCAAGGCACCTGTAGGAAGGTTGTTGTGCACTGCAAAAAGACATGTGAATTGCCTTTGGATTCTAGCTACAGAAAGTGACACTGGTGTGGAGTGAAAAGCTGCTCAAATCACACAATGAAACAGAACACGCATTCCTGGTGCAGAAGGTGCAATAAACGTGCAGCTCACCTACGAGGTTACAACTGACGAGTTCGACATAATCCATCAATAAGAGAGGGGGGGAAATAAAGTGAGATCTTAAAAAAAATCCTTTGTTTTGGTGTACTTAAGTCTAGAGAATTTAAACTAATATGATTTCACCCCATTCATATCCATCAGTTTCTCCAAACTGGATACTATGTCTACAGATGAAGAAATTTCTTCCATATGCAAGGAAGCGAGACCACATCTCCAGGGAGAGGGTCACTCAAGTTACTTGGAATGGTCATAGATAGAAGGCAAAAAGACTCCAGCTTTGCCCCTAAATCCACCCATGTAAAAAGCAGACACATTGTGGACAAAGTTTCATCTCTAACTTGGAAGTCAGTGGAATCACACTAAGGACCATAGCTTGTGGGTTAACATGGACTTTTGTAGCTCCACAGTTCAGACTGCCCATTCCTTAACACAAGGAAGGACATTTTTGGCCTAACAGGCATTTCCTAATGCATCCCATCTTGTAACAACTGGCTGTGGCCGTGCAGAATCCTAGATCAGGACACTGGTGCTTACCTGGTCTTTTTTGCTCTTGTGTGAGGAAGCAACATGAGCCAAATACTGAATGACCTTCTTGGTGTTCTCTGTCTTACCAGCTCCTGATTCACCTCTGCAAGAAACAGATTAAGAGAGTCTAGGATTTATAGACAAGGGGTTAAGGAACTGTGTCACATCTGTAAACTCAGACAGTTCCACAGACAGAACTTTCCAGCAACTTATTGGCACAACAACCCCAAGACTCTCAACAGCAACAGTTAAGAGCATTCTTGTGAGCAATGACAGCACCAACAAGGTTGCACACTCAGCCAGTTTCTCACGACTTTCTGCTGGGAGAAGGAAAGAAGAAAGGAAGTTTGCTTTCCACCACTCAAGTCACTTGGCAGTATTTACATCCAAGTGGTTGAAGAATATTTTGGAGACAGCTGTGGAGTCAGGGGAGGTCAAAAGCAATTAAGTGAATTCCTTCAAAAGAAGCCTCCAACCCATGACAGCTTTAGTTAACTCCTAGAACACCAGACCCTATCAGAGTTTGAGGGTCTGTCTTCCTTCTGGGCTGAATAGAATAAACTGAAGTGGTTTTTAAGATCATTCCCTGTTTTACCAGCAAGAACCACCCTAGCTGCCTTCCTGGTTGTTTTACTCTTGTAGATTATTTTCCAGTCTTCTCTAGCCATTTTTAGTTTAACATTTCAACTAGGAGGCCCATAATAATCCATCCTCTTTCCCACCCTCTGCCCGAATTACAGGAGAGCTGCCCCCCCTACCTTTGACAGCCCCCTTAGCTATTGGCTTTAGAAGGCTACAGGGAGCATGATTTAATTGAGGACTCCCTTATTTTTTCCTTACAATTTGAGCCCTGTCTCAACCTCCCACCACAATCATCCTGCAAGAAGGGATGACCCACCACCATCAAACTGTACTGGATCAGCATGGTACTACATACCACCACCTTGCACCAAGAGTTAAAGAACCTGCTACTAAGGTTTCAAGCACCACCACCAGGACAGGCCAGTGAACGTAAATACTCACGTGCAGAGGATGGACTGGTCTTCTCGGTCTGAAATAAGAGAAACAGAACATGAGACAGGCCAAATTCCCTCCAGTAAGAGGGCACTGTCCAAGACTGAATGAATGCAAGTTCTACTCTCACAGTTCCTTCTTGTAAACTCACCATGAGTGCCTTAATCCAATTGCATTGCCTAGCAGCAATGCATTCACAAACTGGCAAGTCTCCTGCACTGTACTGCCCCTCTCTAGGTCTGTGGTATTTCCCACAATAAAAGGGGCTTGTATTATCCCTGCATTCAGTTTTCCAAAAGCAGCATGGAGTCTAGAGCAGGGACTCTGGCCATAACTTAATGGTCAGAGACAAAGTAGACACAAAAACGATGCAACCGAAATTGAAGCTTGCTCCTAGTTAACGAAGCCAAATCCCACCACCATTGCCAAGTCAGATCTTTACAGACTCTCTCTGCATGGGGTTGCGGAACTGTGGACATGAGACACTTCCCACTCTAAAGTAGTATTGTGTCAATGAGCCTTAAGTTCTTATATTATTCTCCAGAAGCATGAGCACATGGTCACCACAACTGTGGAGGAGACGGACATTTTAGTGCTGAAGGTCCACAGTGTCTAGTGGAACACAAAAACCAGAATGGTACATTTGGTGTTGCCTCTTCCAGGAAGAGAGAGCCCCTTTACCAATTTACTCCTGCCTTCTGGGTTTTTTTGCTACCACTTGTAGAACATACAATGCAACTCAAGCCACATTATTAAAAAGGTAGATGCTTTACCTTTTGCAACAGTGGTTCCCAAAATTGTTGCCTACGAGACCCCACTTTGAAACAAAAGTATACTTCCTGTGACCCCAGACAGCAAGGATATGCTAAGTGTAAAAGAAATCTGACTGCAATCCCTTCTACAGCTGGAATGGTTCCACTTGCAGTCCTGTCCTTTTTGGAAGCCTCTTTTACAATAAAAAGTCTGTGTACACTTCCAGTTCAGCTAGGGGAAACCGTGAAAGATTCCAAAAGGTATGGTTTAGTCATTCTTTATGCAGTATGTACAGAACTAAGGTGCCATCCTACTATACAGTAAGTTGAACTTCCAGCCATTTAAGAGCATTACCACCTGAACAGTCTACAATGTAATTTAAGAAAATCTACTTCTGCCCATAAAATGAATGACCAGTGCAAGGTTGAATCTCTGAGCAGTCTGGAAGGCCATGCCCATTAAGGTCTCCCGTTGGTCAATGGATCACGTAGGCATGCGAAGGACGGGTTCTGCATGACTGGCTACTGAGGATCAGGGGAACAGCCAATGACTCATTTGCACATAGCCCCAGGAGATGTATTCAGCAAAGTAGAACACTGGGTGGTTCTGTATCATACAGATGTATTCAGGGAGGTTACTGTACTTCTGTGTAGCAACAGCCTTTTGAAAAGGGACGATTTAAAGTGTAGATGGGCAGCCCTCTAAGGGAAAGCTAAGCTGGTGTCTGGGCACTCTTAAGAGACCGATCCCTTTCCTTTGCGATAATACCACTAGCAAACTGCCACATAAGCCAGAGGGCCAATAGAGCACTGCAGATAACTAACACGCTCCTGCAACTCCAATGCCATGGCAGCAGACACCTTTTGTCTAGGACACGTGCTGCCATAGTCTATTAAAAGTCTTTTATGCTTTTGTATGGAGGAAGGGAGAGGGTGACTCAGCAGTAGTCTAGCTGATGCAATCTTCCACAAGGAGAAGGCAAGGTATGCAATGAAGAGACTGCTTACTTGTTAGACATACCAACTGATGATCAGGCAGAACCTCCCTCGCCCCCACTCTACAACAGTGTGCGGAATCCGTCAAGGTACATTACTCCCACCATCCCTCCAGTTGTCTGTGTTAGTCACCTCCTCAGTAAGACAGGAGGAATGTACCTGCAAGTGCAGGCAGGTCACATGGTAGCGAGCAGACACTAACATAAAAGGAGCCATTTCAGTTTGGAATCCAGAGATTCTTTCCCAGCACAGCAGCCATCACAGGAATAGCTGGAATTCTTCTGTGCATGGACAACTCCAATACTGCATTGTTGAGCAGCAGGAAGTAGGGTGCTAACAATTCTTTCCCCTGCCCCTCTCCTCCAAAA
This sequence comes from Sphenodon punctatus, assembly GCA_003113815.1. Taxonomy (NCBI): domain Eukaryota; kingdom Metazoa; phylum Chordata; class Lepidosauria; order Sphenodontia; family Sphenodontidae; genus Sphenodon; species Sphenodon punctatus. The sequence goes on along the minus strand of QEPC01002955.1, from coordinate 195,466 downwards.
ACCTATTAAACTACTACAAAAACAGGGCTACTCGAAGTTTCTTTAAAGCAATTATTCCAAATTCTAGGAGCTGCTCCATGTTCCTTACAATCCTCCCATCTTTTCTTGCATCATAGGGAGGTTTGGAATTCAGATACCAGAATCAGAGGCACCCATTTCCACGAAGTCTGGTCTAGTAAAATACATAATGGGCTCCTCCTTTAACTCTGCACCTAGCCTAGCTTCACTTCTGCAACTGTATGCAAAAACAAAACCCATGTACTCCAATATGCCCTTAATTGTTCATTACAAAGACAATCAGAAAATGTAATTGAAAGTAATCTGGGTCTGCAAAGCACATGCAGAGGTACTTCTCTGGATTATGTTTTTAATAAGTAACCCATTTGATCTAATTATAACAGCTATTCTGTATTTCAGAGCAGCTGGCAGAAAAAAAGCCATCTAGGTGCCTCTCCACCTTCCACCAGCCTAGTCTCCCAACTGCTTGCAAACGGAACTGGCCTCGGGTACTCTGATCCAAGAAACAATGCAGATTTCCAGTTCAAATAGCCATGTACAAGGACATGAAAAAACAGCACTTCGCATGCCAGTCTCTTCTGTCCACCAGGATCCAATCTTAACTTGTGGAGTTCGCCCCCAAATATCTGATCTTATTCCAGGATTCTGCAATGCTTTTATTGTTTGAGAAGCCAAGGGTTGGTTTTAATAATAAGCCTATCTTTAGCTGTAATAAAAAAATTCCCCTCAACAAAAATATTCCAATGTGCAACATAGTCAAGTAAGCTTTGGAGCAGAGTTACAACAGGAAAGCTTGGTAGGTTTAGTTTTAGGCTTCAAGGTAGGTACAAAAGGGGGAAGAGGTTAGAAGTCTGGAACAGAGAGTGCAGTTTAGAGCCACACATCTCCGTTGTAGAACATCCTAAAAGGCCTTTATCACCCACTTCCTCTGCATGAACGACTTGGGTTTTGAGCCTGCTCATTTCCATAAAAGGAGAATATAGTAGTCACACAATGGTGACATCATCTCTCCAGCTACGAGGAAGTGTAGCTGAAAGGCAGAGGCTCAGCTTTGCAATCCCCTGCCTAATAGCTGACTCAAGGCAAAACATTCAGCTATGGCTAGATGGCACCGCCTGCCTCCTAACCACAGAGCGTAAGGTCTGGCAGAGGAGAGGCCAGAGGGACAAACGCAGCCTTCTAGCTTTCCGTTACTAAATGCTGCTCTGGCAACTGCTACTAGTGCTTGTAGCCCAATTTGAGTAACTGATTGGCTGACCAAATAAGAGGGTTGAGCTGGAGGGAGACGTCTGGCACGGGGTTAGCCTGAAAATAGAAAAATATTCTACCATACATCATCTCTTCAGCCACTTCCTCCCCACCCCACCATTGGTCCCTTATTACAGCCATCATGCCACATGTGCCAGAGAGTGTTCCTGAAGGGCCTTATACAGTGGTCCTAACTACACTAGCTTTTTAGTTAGGTTTCTCCAAGGCAGCCCTACCAGTGGGAGCCCCAACATGGACAACCCACTGGCATTTTAAGCTGCGTGTCATACACATCTGCTCTCAGCAGGGACAGCAGTGTGGTTTAAAGATGCCAGTAAGCAGTCTCCCTCGAGTAGTAAGGCATGAAAAAAAGTTTAGTGTAAGCAGATCAAATCTATGTGCTTAGAAATCAAGGCCACAATTCTGAAAGTGCTCTTGGACAGATTACAGCAGCAGAACATCTGTGAGTAAATGGGTGTTTCAGAAGCTAAGGCAAATTAGTCAAGGGGCCTCAGACTTGAGCTCAAGAAACATTTTGTATAAAAGTTACACACTTTCTAGAAAGGTGAAGACCATCCTACTGATGGAGACAAGCATACAAGGCTATTTCCCCAATTTTATGGCCCACATCCCATATGCCTCTCCAGCATTCTACATTCAAAACACTAGGTGAACTTACCCCAGGGTTGAATTCTGTTGTGCCATAGTGACCATTGGAGCTATACCACTGAAGTCTGCTCAGAAAATTCCTCATTTCAGGGATGAAGGAGAAGGTGCAAAGCTACCAGTATGGAACTGGGTAAAGAGCTTTAGGCTTTTAAGTGCAATGCAAGAGAACTTGGGAAGCTGCAACACTGCAGACGTTGGAAGAAATCCACTCCATGAAGAAAAAGGTATTTTCCTTCCAATAGTCTATATATGCTAACCTATTCTAGAATGTGAAGTCTTCAGCAGAAGACTTGAATTTCTGAAGTACTTTGTTTACCGAGAACTCCGAGGCCAATAAATCCCGAAAGAGTCCAATCCAACATTTAAACCTGTTTTACAACCCATTAGATTTTAACCATACCAATTCTGGCAATAGAATTAGTTATTCCAGTTTTTAAAGAGGTGAGAGAAAGTGACTTAATTCTTGATTTCAAGATTATATAGAAATCACTACTTGCGGTTGATGTACAATTTTTGTTAGGCAGAATTATCCTAAAAAGGTCCCTTCTGACCTCTGTAATCTACGAGGTCTAGGTAAGAAGTGCATGTTTGAAAGAGGAAAATGTTAGGAGAGAGCTTAAAGATGTTCATTCTACTGAAACTGCTCTCACTAAGATCACCAACAATATTCTAGTGGCTAAATCTAAATGTCTCTATTCCATTCTTGTCCTCCTTGATCTCTCTGCTGCCTTCAATACTGTTGACCACTCACTCTTGCTGGATTCCCTTCACTCCCTTGGCTTTTGTGGCTCTGTCCATAACTGGTTCTCCTCCTACCTCTCTGACCGCTCCTTTAATGTGTCTCTCTCCAACTCCACCTCCTCCTCCTTCCCCCTCTCAGTTGGTGTTCCTCAAGGCTCTGTTCTTGGCCCTCTCCTCTTCTCGATCTATACCTCATCCTTAGGCAAACTCATTGCCTCCCATGGCTTCCAATACCACCTCTATGCTGATGACACTCAACTCTATCTCTCTACTCCCTCTCTCTCTCCCTCTGTTCAAGCTCGTCTCATCAACTGTCTCTCTGACATCTCTACCTGGATGTCTCAACGTCAACTCAAACTCAACATGGCTAAAACTGAACTCCTTATCTTCCCCCCTCATCCTTCCTCTCCTTCCTCACTGTCAATAACTATTGATGGAGTCACCATCCTGCCTGTCCCCCAAGCCCGTAGCCTAGGCTTCATCTTTGACTCAGCCCTTTCTTTTAAACCCTACATTGACTCTGTTGCTAAATCCTGTCGCTTCTCCCTCCATAACATTGCTAAGATTCGCCCTTTTCTCTCTGTCTCGTCTGCCAAAACTCTTGTTCATGCTCTGGTCATCTCTCGCCTCGATTACTGTAACCTCCTTCTCACTGGCCTTCCCCGGTCTCACCTTTCTCCCCTCATCTCTGTCCAAAACTCTGCTGCCAGGGTCATCTACCTCGCCAGTCGCTTCGACCATGTGCAGCCCCTCCTCTCTTCGCTTCACTGGCTTCCCCTTCCTGAACGAATCCTGCACAAGCTCCTAGTCTTCACCTATAAAGCTCTTCACAACCTTGCTCCCCCCTACCTCTCTGCACTTATCGCCCTCCATACTCCAGCCCGTGCACTTCGCTCCTCCTCTGTCCCTTCTCTCACCCTTCCACGCCTTCCCTGCTCCCCTAAGCGCCTTCGTCCCTTCTCACTTGCTGCCCCCCATGCCTGGAACTCCCTCCCTGTCCACATCCGCCTTGCCCCCTCCCTTCATACCTTCAAATCTCTCCTTAAAACTCACCTCTTTCGCTCTGCTCTGTCTGACTCTTTATCCTGCTGAGCCACTATTCCTATACCTACGATCGGTTTACCCTTATCCTTGCAACATGGACCTGCCTGCTGTCATTCTCATCGTAACCAAGCCAAGTACGTGCACTTGAGACCTCGCATCTTCATGAATGTTAGACCCCTTGTCTCTCCCTCTGTTCCCCTTCCTATGTCTCTCCCCCAGCTCCTGTCTCTCAGATTGTAAGCCCTAGGGGCAGGGGCCGTGTCTATTTTATTACTTTGTAAAGTGCCAGGTACACTGCTGGCGCTATATAAATGTTTGTTAATAATAATAATATTCACTTGCACTTGTCAGAGCTATGATGGAAAGTTACGCTGACCTTCCTTAAGGAAAAGGTGCACTTGTTACTAAAAAGTATTAACAGGAATGCATGCAAGAGCCTCTGATTTTCTAGGCAATTTCCTTGGGAGAAATGGGTAGGAGTTAGTTTCTTTAGTGCTGCGCTTAGAGAAAAAACACTCTACTATGATCCCCAGGAGCAAAGCATCCAGGGACTGAACACATAGTTCCCTTTGTGGAGCAAAGTTCAGCATATGAATATAAACAAGTTTGATTAAAAAAAATGGAATGCTGCCTGGGTCAGCCCAGTCAAGCTAAGTAAAACCAGAAATGTCCTTGTTTACACATATCCAAAGTTTGAGTAAACATCCAAGATGGAAGCAAAATATTTCATGCTGAAGTTCTATAGCATCACAGCAAAAAGTATGTTCCATAAATTATGGAAACTGGTTGGGCAAAGAATCTCTGCAGAGATTCTTTGGGTGCAAAGAATACCGAACGGTTTTACTCAGATTCATCCAGGGGCCACCGTAGCGCTTCCATCTTGTACAGTTCACAGGATAGAAAAACATTACTTGATCACCCCTGCTCTCTCTCCCTCCAAGAGAGCTTTACAGGCAGATGCTTTTCCCACCCACTTTGGCCCTACAGATTGCCTGGCCTTTCCTATCTGCAAGGCAACATCTGCAGACTCTTCAAAGATTTGCAAGTTAAGTATACAGAGCCTATGGAAGATTTCTCCCCTCACCCCCTCTAGTATAGGAACTTGGGTTCCACATATGCAAGGATTTACAAATACATGAGGATATTCCTTCCCTTAAGTCAAGCTACCATATTTTGCGCTATCTTTATAAAATGCCCCATCTCCAGCTCAAGATCGAGTAGTCTGCACAAATGTACCAGCAGCAAAATTGGTTTTTAAGCATCGTTGGGGAATACAGGAAAGTAAAGGAGCACAAAATATCCCTCATGCTTTTAAAATTTTGCCCAGCCTGATGGCAGAAGCACAGTTCTCTCAACACTGTGACCCTATTTGTCTGCTGCTGAGTCACCTAGACCAGACTGGAGGGTATGCCATAGGTGAGTGGTGGTTCTCCATCTGTAAAGATAATTTGGGATCAACAGTGGCAGCAGAAAGTTCAGAGTCCAAGTACAAAGGGTTCAGATTTATTTCATAACTTCCCAAAGATGTCTTCATCTTAAAGCCTCTGTGTTGGAGTGAAATACCCAGTTTGCCAGAGTAATGTAGTTCTTCACCCTGTTGGTCATCCTGAGTTCAATTACCTGAATGCCGGAGAAGTGACTATCATAGACCAAGAACAAACAGGATAACAATGGCATACCCTCCAGTACGCCTATCTGCACAAGCAGACATGAGGTCCCTTTAAGCTTCAGAGAGAATACTCAGGACTCTGAGGAAGGCTAAGGAATAATGCTATAAACAAGGATAAATGTTTTCAAGCTCCTATACTTCGGAGGCACCCTGGAATAATTTCTCTTCTAAATGGTTTAATGTTAAGGAACTCCTACACCCTTGATAAGGGACCATCTGCAGTAGCATAGCACAGAAGATGCAGCTCTATAAATGCAGGGCATCAGCACGGATACTTTTCAAATAGTTTAAGCTACAATAAAAAGCAGTTTTCTTCCTCACACCAACCCTGAACAGGCTGCTTATTAAGATACCATGAACTCAGCAAAATTAATGAGTCTGGAATCCAAACCAATTAACACATAGGTCTTTCTGCTCTGACCTCTACCAGCATGGGGTGCAGTTATCTCCTGAAGTGACAGTCACTAGCTTACCATCCTTCCAAGCAATTGTACAAATTAACAGGATTCCCTCCCTGTTAGCCTCTGAAAGGAGACCAGGGCACAGAAGCCAATCCTAAATGCCTCTGATTTTTGAAGCGCACTAGGCCCTTTCATCTTCTGTTCTTGGCAGACTCCTGTACCACTGGCTGCTAGACTAGCCCTCCCCCACAGGTTAAAGCAGAGTTAAGAGTATTGCTTCTCCATTTCCAGTAAGGCAGGACTAGGAACAGTTTTCCACCTGGTCCCTCAGACCCAGAAACAAAACTCATGTAAGAACGCTGATGTGTAGGGATGGCCATTTGGTATTCTTCAGTTACTCTGCTGCTATACAAGGTGTGCCTTGTACACACCATGACTACTCACACTGCCAGCCGAGCATTATCTCAAGTTCAGCTAACATGCTGTAGGGGTGGAAGGAGAATTAGTATGGCACATTCCTACAGACTCCTTGGCAGCAGAGAAGGAAGCAGCGGAAGTTTTGAACAGGTCAGAAGATGTTTATAGGCACTCATGCTACCATCTATTGTATAAATGTGTGTATCACATTTGTTCTGAACACCTGAAGACCAGTGATTTGAGGTTTTGTTTAGAAAGGAATTATGGCTGGAGGGCAAGTTCTAGACAGCACTCTCTGGGATGTGAAGTTTATATCCAGTTATGCTTTTCTGTAGGGAATCCTGATGTAACAGCCACCACAGCCATCCTACTCCTAGCCCATATGATCTGCCTGCGACTCCATCCTGGTCCCTGCAACGTTGTATATGACAGCTCAATTTATCAAAGCCTGCAAACTCTCTAGTAGGTTACTCTCCTCACTTATTCAAGACGTTGCCAGCCTAGATACACAGTTCTTCACTTTACCTTCTCTAAAGAGCAGCCCAGGGCCTATCAAGACTCGTGCTCTGTCAAGCTCTAAAATTTGGCCAGGCTCTCCAGTTGTATGAGGCATGTCCCCTACAGATCACTGCATCCCATACGGGTCACAGGCTCAGGTTGGTCCCAGAAGAGTCTAGCTGGATCAGGATGGGCTTGATGCAAGTCAGGCTTGGATGCCGTTTTCCAGCCTGAGCAAGTTTCTAAGTGATCAGAGTTCTCACCCTGGCACATGGCCGTTTTCTCCACCCCCACACAGAACAAATAGAAGCCGAATTGCATCCACAATATTCTTCTAAGTAGGAAGCAATACAAATTCTCTCCCTCCTGCAGTGGTGAGGGCATAAGAATTGCAATAGAGCAAGAGACCAATAGTCCAACTAGCCCATCTCCAGCAAGATTTGTATCGGATGTGTTGGAAGAAGCCACAGGACAGTAAAAAGAGTGATCCAGCCCACCATTTGCTCCCAGCTTCTGTCCGAGGTTTATGGACACCCAAAGCTCAGGGGATACAGAGGGGATCATCTTTAGTTTTCTGAAGAAAAAAGCTAAATATAGTAAAAAGGGGGGGCGGGGGGAGTTTTTATATTTTAATGTTTTTATGATCTGCAGGGCACGCTAGAGCCTTTCAGCAAGGCGGCATACAAGTTTAAAATAAATAAATCTAGCTCAGTTTCTTTCAAGAGGAATTATTTTCAGCCTTTGAGACCCGGGGTTGGAGTGTTGTGTCACTACTTCAGGTCTAACTATTGGCATTAGTTGTATTAGGAATGCAAAAAGATCTACAAGAAGCAAGTGCCAAAGATGAAGAGGGCCGACAGTATATACCACATGGCCTTTTACAGGGATTCTCTAAACACACATACAGACCAGCTTATTGGCAAAATGCACAGAGAAAAGTCAGCTTCAGAAAGAATGACCACCAGACACCACCAGAATCGCAGAGATCCTCGAAGAAGAACCATTCTTGCCTTGAGTCCTCATGCAGCTAAAAGCCTGGATTTGGACAGCATCCTGTAGGCCGCTCTCTGGTCACATGGTTCCATCCCTGCACTAGGCTTCCTATGAAATCCAAACCCAGTTCTTAAAGCACACCTACCAGAAAGTGCCAATAAGGTTGAAATCTGATCGGAAGGGAAGTGGCCCCACTGTATTCCCCTTTCTCCTGAACACACACCCCCTTGCCCTATATTCATTAAGGAAGGGGCAAGCAAGTCACACTGCCCAACAGCTTTCATGATCAAAGGGACACTCCTGCTTCAGACACCTCTGTTTCAAACAGTCTCTGGTAGATGGGATGTCTTCCCACCATCTCTTAAAATGAATTCAACTCCAGATCTTACCCAAGAAAGCACCATTCCCATAGTTGGCACTCACCTTGCATCATACTCCTGTAGGCTGTGTCTGTGATAGCGTAGATGTGAGGTGGCATCTCATGCCTCTTTTTGCCTTTATACATTTCAACGATATCTTCAGAGTAGATGGGCAAGTTCTTGTAGGGATTTATGACCACACAGAACAGGCCTGAGTAGGTCTGAAAAAACGGGGGGGGGGGGGAGAAAAACAACAGTTCATGTCACACAAATCTATGTGCTCCAGCAGTTTCTTACTTGAAGCAGTTTCAGAAATTGAGGAGACAGTGAAAAAGGAATGTCAGTAAAAACCTTTTAGTTAGGCCAGACAACTCCTTTAAATATTCCTTTCCATCAGGATGTCCCTGTGCAGCAGTTTATCTGTCAACTAAGTCATCCCATCATAGGTGTTTCTCCAGGGGTGGATTGGGAAATCAAAGTGGCCTGGAAAAATATAGTTTTAGTGGCTCTGTGCCAGCAGCGAAGCCACTAGCGCGCCGGAAACGGGCCAAGGGGGCGTGGCTTGGGGCGGGCAGAGTGCACCAGATTTGGGGCCTATCAGAGCTGAGTCCCCAGACTCAGAGCCTCAGCAGCCTGGCAGGAGTGAGTGGGAGGTTATGGGGGGCTAGCAAGGGGGAGACTGCCACTGGTGAGGGTACTGGCCCTCATTTCAGTGCTCTGGCTCCCCAAATCACTCCGTTTCAGTGCTCAGTGGCCCCCAACCGAAAATCACTCTGTCCCTTGCTATCCATCCTACAGTAAGGCTTCTTCATTTCTACACCAGCTGTGCTAGTATTCCACAGGCCCTGTGTTTAGCTTAGCAAAGAAAAAACTAAGGGGAGAATTGATACCAGACTTCCAATATCTACATTACTGTATATTAAGGTGTCATTCCTTGCACCTGTAGTAATGCTGCACTGGAACACAATTAAGGAACAGCCTGGAAGGAATGCACCCTTTCTGCCAACACACAGCTGCCTTCTCACACAACTCCCCTGCGACAGCTGAGACTCTTGACAAGAAAGAGGCCCTCCTCATAAGACTACGATGTCTAAATTTATAAACTGGCCTCCTCACACACCCCTACAGCCAGCCCTTCATCCACCAGTACCAACCCTTCTCCCAACAATGGTGGGTCCAGCCAGGCCCCACAAGCAAGCCCACAAGCAGCCCCCCCCCCCAAGCAACACAGATTCCCCCCTCTGCCCCTGCCCGCCAGCTCCCTGTCTCGCATTAGCACAGATCCTCCCCTCTGCCCCTGTAATCCCAGCTCCCTGCCCCCACCCTTCAGCACAGATTCTCCCCTCTGCCCCGCACTCACCCACCCCCTGGGGACTCCTCCTCGGACTCGTTAAGCTGCGCCGTGCGGTGCCTCAGCCGCCTCCTCCAGACTGGGCTGCACAGCACCACCCTCCCTGACCAGGGCGGCTAGGGACTCTTCACTCCTCCGACCTCTGCTCATGCCAGTGCCGCTGCCTTGTCTCTCAGCTCCCAGCACGTGCTGCATGCGGTCACGTGCTGTGAGTCACTGAGTCAAGGACGTGACGCTGACACCCTGCCCCCCTTGGAGTCAGAAGAGAGAAAGAGCCGACAGAAAAAAATATTAAACCTGGGCGCCGGTGGCTCATGTCATGCCAGCCCTGACCGCAGCGGCCTGGAACGGGCCGGCCTGAGTCCCTCTCCCCCCCCCCCCCGGGGGGGGTCGGGACCGACTTTTTATTATTATTATTAATTATTATTATTATTAATTTAAAACAAAAACAAAGACCGCGGGACCGGCCCACCAGAAATCCTCCCCGTGGGTTCAATGGCCAATCCGCCCCTGTGTGTTTCCTCTTCTATTAGAAGAGAAGACTACAATACTAATCCTACTGGATTCAATAAGAGTTTTAATGGGGGTCAAGATGGCAACCCATAAGTCTCCTTTTCCTGCAAAGACCCAGTTTCTCATGTCCAAAATGTAGGAGCATACATTTTATTTATGCTGCGAGTCTGCCTACCGCCAACTGGCCAAAACATAAGTGACCCCAGACTACCCAGTGGCAACACAGTGTTTCAGAAAGTATCATGATGTATTAAAGCAACAGCAACCCCTTTCCTCTAAAGACACCCACTGACATACATTTGAAACAGGTGTACCCGATGCATCATTTATCTTCTTGCCACTTAAGAAAAACAGCAACATAACTACATGCTGTTGTCTAATGAACATGACCACTCCTGCATTAGGCCCCTAGGAAGTTGCTCATTTCAGCAGAGCTTCCTGTAGGAGTGTTAAAGTTTAAGTTTTCTTTTAAAATCAGGAATGCTGTGAAGAGCTCACAGGCTATACACTTCCTTACTAAGCATCTTACATGGCAACAAACAATGCAATACACAGAAGAGTTCTCCAGGAAGGTGTCTGGTACATCTGGAAGAGGGAGAAATGCTTTTAAAGTAGTATAGCGATCTCTAATTAGACCAACTCCAGTTGGTGGAGGTATGCAAGTTTTCGGCCCTCACAGGGTCCGTCGTCAGCCAGGTCAGGAGTTAGCGAGCAAAGCTGTGTTGTAGATACAGCAACTGAAAACTGGCGGAGGGGAGAAGGGGAGAACGAGACTCAGGGAGGAGGTCTGTATTTCAAAAGGGTCAAATACAGCAAGGTGGGGAGTAAGAGCTGCCAATAGTAAGTAAACTTAAAAGATTCCTGAAGCGGTCGACAGTCATTGCACTTACAAGTTTCTGTAATGGCTTGTGAAGCCCATGTCCAAATTGAGTCCATTGTTCTTTGGCTCTAGTAGAGCTATGAATTTTTGTTCCCTTTCAAAAGGTGTTGCACAGGTTTCCTTTTAAAACAGAAGAGTGGCCACTCCAGAAGCGAGTGCTGACAGTAAAATCTGTGCTCTTGTCCAGGATTTTGTTTTTCTGTGCAAGCTCATGTGTTTGTGCAAGGGTTGGTGGGTTTCACCTACATAGTTCCCATAGGGGCATTTAGTGCACTGAATGAGGTAGACACCAGATATTTTTTTTTAGATTTGCAGTTGTAGGTCCCTTGTTTTCACAGAGTGGATTTCCATGGAATGTGTAGACGCTGTTTGTAGGAGAGATGTAAAGTCACATTTTACATCTCCTGTTGTGGCTGGGTCTTGTTCATGACCTGGGTGGTAGTGAGCTTGCTCCAGATTGAAAGCGAGAAGATGGAGTTCAGGGAAGATCTTTTAGGGTTTGTTCCCCATCCAATATCAGCTGGGAGTTTTGAGGCTGTTACATATGGGCTCCAGTTAGGGATGGTAGCAACAACTGAAGAAGTGCAGTTGGAGGGTTCCTTCTTTTTGTAATGTAGCCTGGTTCTCTCGAGTATTTGGGTAGTCCGCTCTATTATACAGAGCACAGATTGCTAGGATTGGACACACCACTTTTTTTCTAGATGTCAGATCTCTGACCAAAACCTTGAACAAGGAGAGGACTGGGAGAAGGAAAGAGGCCTTTTGTACCCTGAACGGAGAGCACTTGATCACATTTAGATCTCTCCATTAATTTTGAAAAGCACTACAGTGATTCTAAGACTGAAAGATTGGAGGATATGATCATAAGCTGTGTAATGGATATGGATTGAGTGTTTTCACTTTGAACAATTATCCCCACTTGCGTCTGGAAGCTTGGAGGAGGAGTTCAAGCAAGCAGCTTTAATTCTACACACACAGCATTCACATGAGTAGGGAAGCTTCTTTTTCATATCAGTCCCACTGGAAAGTGCTTCAGATAATTTTCCTGCCTTTATGTGGGTGACTAGAATTAGCTTTACAGTAGTCAGAAAGCAGAACATTTGGAAGATATTCTTCCTTTCAAGTGTTCAAAGAAAGTGAAATCAGTTATTCTAGACATCGGAGAGATACCCATTGACAGTGATGAGACCTGGTACAATAAAACTTGGCAACGGGCTAGTAGACTAGTGTTCACACACTACACACTCACTTAAAGCCAATGGAAACTGAAATTGGGGAATTAGTACAAGCTTATGTTTAGAAAAGGGGTTTTAGTGGGCTACAAAGCCAAGTGGGATGTTCTGCCATACCACCACCTCATTATACCCAATTCTCCATGACTTCTGAGCAGCACAGCAGCTGTAGGGATCCAACTGTAGTCCCCCAAACATCAGTCAACAGAACTAATAGCAACAGTGAGTTCATCCACTCTTTCTGCCCTTTTAGTATATTTTAGTATTTTAATGAATTTTAAAACTACGTTATTTGCTTGTTGTATTATTATTATTATTATTATTATTATAGGTTTGTGAGCTGCCCCAAGCTGCTCTGTGAGCAGGAGGGGTGGGGCAGAAAAAACTGAATAAATAAATAATTTCTGCCTCGACTGTACTTTACCTCCACCCTTTACAGGAGGAGCAAATGCAACAGGCCATCTCTATCACTGGAGAGCTCTGTACGCAGGGGGCATTCTCCAAGAACTGACCTTGGCCAAGGTGCAATGTAGTAGTTAGGTCAGTAAAAAAAACCACCACCAACTGATGGTACAAGCGTTTGGGGAGAAAGGGCAGAGAGGCTTGGAGATGCCAAGACACACGCTATCACAGCTGAACACCATTTTTGTTCTAAAAATAGTCCTTTGTTTTGCTGCTGTGGTTGTCTTGATGGTTGTTGAGAAAAACCAACATCTATATACATGTCGTAAACAGTCAGACTACCAGGGAACACCACCTGTTACATGGGGCCACTTAGAAGTTAGTAAGGGCCAAAGAGGGAAAAGCTTCAGATGTTTAGAAGCAGAGGTGTTTTTGTTTTGCTATTTTACTACCACACAAAACGAGAGGGAGAGGCAGCATAGCTGAATGTCTCAAGAGTCTCTGAGTCCAGTGTGTGCATGCGCATGTTAGAACAGTCTCTTTCATTAGGCAGCATTTGCTTGTGAAGGAGAACTGTCCACATTAGAAGAACAGCCTGGAGCTCTGAAGCTGGATAAAAGCGGTTTGAAGCACAGGAAAAGCACCAGTTAGGAACAACAGGAACATAATGCTATCCGACTGCTGAAGTCATGAAGGAAGCGGGGGGGGAAGAATCATCCCTTCCTCTATCAGTGCAGAGTTGAATTAAAAAGGAAGTCTCACCAGTTCTCAAAATGGGAGAACAAACAACAAGATCAGGATAAAAAGTTTAAGCATTCAGCATTTGTGGATATGAGAGACTGAGCAGGACTGTGCCAGTCTATTACCCCATACTAGAATTAGCTTTACAGTAGTCAGAAAGCAGAACATTTGGAAAATATTCTTCCTTTCAAGTGTTCAAAGAAAGTGAAATCAGTGATTCTAGACATCGGAGAGATACCCATTGACAGTGATGAGACCTGGTACAATTAAAAATGTATTATAATAATCACAATTAAATAAAAGTTTGCCAACACTTGCAATTGCATAGAGTCTTGTAACTTTATGGATTTCTTAATACCCAACATCATGTAGTTGGCTATTTATTCATTCTGCTTCCTGCTTACCTGTGGGACCACCTCACCCCCATGTCCTGGATTGGCCCCTGCAGTAAGCCGGGTGTAACCTCTTAGAGGTTCCCCCAGGTGGCTACCTTTGAGAGGACATTCCTGGGGGCTGCACCGAAGCTGTGGAATTCCCTCCTGGTGGAAATGTGCACCTCTCCTTCCGTAGACTGTTCAAGACCTGGCTGTTTTGCCAGACGTTTGGTAAGGGGGACAGAGGGTTTTTTTGGGGTTTTTTTTACCGGGCTTCAGTTTTATTTGATGTTTGTTTATTGATGGTTTTAATTGGATGTTTATTATGAATGTATTATAAGCATTTAATTGTGATTATTATAATAATAAATACATTTTTACCCCCACTCTTCCTAGTTAGGCTTAGGATGGCTTACAAAACGAACACAGCATTAAAAAGTCCCCCAGCCCTCCACTCTCCAACCCTTCCCCTAATCAGTGATGTGGGTTTTCTGGAAAGTTTTGAACTCTGAACATTTCTGAAAAATGTCCAATGTCCTAAAATTGACTGAGATTTGACTTAGCATGTTTGACTTCTACTTAGTAAACAAAACTCAAAAAAGTACACTATGTTCATTTTATGTACTGGATAAATCTCAAGAGTTTTTACAATGGCCAAAAGTAGTAGTTGGAACTGAAATAAATTGGGATTTTGGGGGGGGGGGGGGGGGGGGGGTGTGGAGAAAAAAAAAAAAAAAAAAAAAAAAAAATCAATAAAGTGTAATTACTGTGGTTTAAGTGTTCAAAAACACTCAAGTTAAAGCTTTACTTGGAAATTATTTTTATTGGAGTTAGGTATTGCTATCCATTCATTGTGTTACTAATTAATTTTAAGGAACAATGCATTTTTAGAACTGGAAATTTTCTGGAAAAATATAGTGGAAAATATTCCAGAAAACGTTCCACTAAAGAAAGTTTTCTGCCTCACATCACTTCCCCTAACCCCCCACCTTGCCTGCTAAATGCCTGGCCAACAGACAAAAAGTATTGCATCTCTTCCAGAAAACAAGACAGGCCTAGGCATATCTCCAAGGGGAGGCAGTTCCATAATTGTGGGGCAGCCAGTCAGCCACCGAGACTGCCTCTCTGCATACTCTTGTAAAAACTTCACAGTCAGATGGTACCTTCCTGAGGACACTCCCAGCCAACCTCAAAGGCTGCAACAGCAAAAAGGGAAGAGGCGGTCTTTCAGATACCTATAAAGCCCTAAATGGCTTGGGCCCCAGCACTGTCAAACCTCCATTGCTGCAGTGTCGTTACTTGCTATTCTGTGCAGTCAAAAGGCTTTACAGGATCCTTGTATATGCTGAAGACATTTTACTTTCTTCAATCAGCATTTAACAGATTAAAAAAATTCAGACAGTATTTGCCAGTTTTAGCTGAACATTCGTTTAAAAATGTATTTGACCACTGTTTTACAAAGTGTGTGGAAATAAGATTGTAGTCTTACTGAACAAGTCAGTTTCCTGTGTTGAGCTCATTTTCTGCAGAAGTGGTAGATGGACGCTAACAGGTATCTGTAAGTACAGGTATACAAGCTTTGAACTGCATCCTCAAATTTACAAGAGAATTTGGTGCCATTTGGCCTTGAATATTTTTAATTGCTGGCTTTACCAGTGTTATACCCCAAATTTTTTATGGTACAGGGACTTAAAGACTTAAAACAGAGTTTGATACTACTCAAAGTTTCTTAATGCTCTTTGGTCTTCCTTGTGCAACTCCAGGGGAGTTGAAGTTAGAAGCAGGCCAGTTCCAGCTGTATTTAAGTTCGACTATACATTTTGTTGGGTATGACCATCTCTTTATGTTGTGTCTATAAAGGAAACTATTGTTTTATAAAATTTAAACTAACTCTGGCTAGCTAAAAAACCCTGACTAAATAAATTAAATAAAATAAATAAATATTAAGTTAGTTATTCAGCTGTTGGGTTTCAATTAGAAGTTTTTATGGGCAGCATTTAAAACATCAGTTTAACTCTATGGTTAACCAAGTTGGATATCTATGCCGACAAACCCCAGCTCTGCTCCTCACGGTTAAGTCTTCCCTTCTGCTGAGTTTTTTAAGCTGTTGGCTTGGTGCCCTATTTAACCCTTTCATCTCATCCCCTCCAGGAAGAGATTACAACACTAGGCTTTTCAGTAATGCACTCTAATTTTCTTAGAGGAAAGGTGAACAGGAGCACAGCTGCGCAAGACCCCGAGTGGTCAAGTGATTACAGGATATAGGTCTCTAGAGATCAGAAGTCCAGCCGAGAGAGTTGCTAACTGGTCCCAGCTGTGGAGAGTTAGGAGCCTTCTAGAATCTTAACACAAAGCAAGGCAGAGCCCAATACTCAGAAGGACTCCCAGAGAAGAGGTAGTCTGAGCAAAGAGTATCTTCAGGGATCAGGGGAGGACTACATAGCACCACCAGAATCTCTCCTGGAGCCAGCTAGCCTGGAGGACCAGACCAGAAAGTGCCTAGTAAGCTTGGAGTCAGAAGCAAGACCGATTTGTACAAGCTCCCAGGGCGCGAAATTTCTGGTCGCCAAGTCACCATTGGGTACCAGAAAATGAGGGCTGGCAACCTGCCCTTCATGCGGCTGCACAGCCGCCTGTCCCGCTGAGTTTTTGTTTTGTTTAAGTTTAGACAAATAAAAAAAAACACAAAAAAACAACTCAGCGGGACAGGCAGCTGGGCAGCCACTGCTCTGCCTGTGTCCCCCTGCAAGCTGTGCCTCCTCATCTCGCCCCCACTCCACATGGCGGAGACCTGGAAATAAGTATGACTATGTGATAGCCATACTTCCAGATCTCTGCCATGTGGAGGGCTCCTGCATGGCTCACTGCGTTTGGGGGGTGGGGGGGCAGCAACCTGGGCCCTGGCTGGGGCTGCCTCACCGCGCCTCCTCCTCTCTGGCCTGAGAGGAGGCGGTGGCGTTGTGGGGCCCGGCCCGGTACTTGCAGCCCTCCCAGGCTGCCTGGCTGTGTCTGCTCACAGTGCCAGCTGGACCTGCTCGGGAGAGGAGTGGCTAGTCAGTCAGCAGAGCTGAGGAGGAGGCAGGTGCAGCAGCAGCCCAGCAGGTAAGACTGCCCCCAGTGCCTGGCCGGCACCCGTAGCCACCAGCCCCCCTCTGGCCTGCATGCATGTCCCCATCCCATTTCCCCCACCCCCGCTGTCCCCCATCCCTGCGGGGGATGATCCATGATTAAGTGTGAGTAGTTCTTAGTAGCTATTAAAAAGGTATGTGTGCAGATGATGAACACCTATTTATGCACAAATATGCAAATATACATATTTACTTATAGGTGGTGGCTAATTATGCAAATTTGCAGTTTACTTTACCCTGTCTCCCCTCCCCCTGTCTTTAGATTGACGACGTCTCGATGACCTCGTTGAGCTTTGGAACATCATGCTAACTGAGGTCATCGATCAAACGGCTCCCAGACGTCCGTGCCCAGGCGGCAGCCCCGCGGGCCTCCTGGGTTCTCCGAGGAGCTGCAGGTCCTGAAGCTAGTGGGACGACGGTGGCATCGTTCTCACGCTGAAGCTGACAAATTGTGACAGAGCCAGTTTATGGGCCTATGCCGTGGCTATGCAGATAGCGAAGAGGGAGTTCTTTGCTACCCTCATAGCATCCGCTAAATCCCGTCCAGCAGAGTTGTTCTGGGTTGTGAGGGGGCTGGTCAGTCTGGCCTCCCTCAACCCAGGGGTCGAGTCATCTTCCGCCCGCTGTGACCTTTCTGCGGATTATTTTGCAGATAAAATTGCTCAGATTCACCAAGACCTCGATGCCACACTTAATGCAGTGGGGAGGGGGAGTAGAGGCTGTAGAAGCCCCAGCTTGTCTGATTTTATGGGATCACTGATACAGCGCTTGTGGCCTTGGTAGATGATGTTCGCCAAGAAAAGGACTGGGGTCGATTGACCCTGTTGGTCCTTTTAGATCTTTCGGCAGCATTTGACACGGTTGACCACAAGATGTTGGTGACACGCCTAAGGGACAGTGCAGGGGTGGGCGGGACCGTTCTTGAGTGGTTCCGCTCATTCCTGACCGGGAGAACTCAGCGGGTGGTACTCGGTGATTATTTTTCATGTTACCAAGATGTCCCGTGTGGGGTCCCGCAGGGTTCGCTTTTGTCCCCTCTCCTGTTCAACATGTATATGCAGCCGCTCGGTGATGTGATCAGAGAGTTTGGGGTGTGGTGTCATCAATATGCGGACGACACCCAACTGTATCTCTCATTTTCAGCTGACCCAGGCCCGGCTGTCTTGGTGCTTACCCGGTGTCTGACAGCTGTGGGAGATTGGATGAGGGCTAACAGACTGCGACTGAATTACAAGATGGAGATGATGGTAGTGGGTAGGTTGATGGAGGTGACAGCTCCATTGATTGATGGGGTCTGCCCTCCACTGACGTCCCAGGTGCCGAACTGGGGGGTACTCCTCGATGCGCAGTTCCGCCTGGATGTCCAGATGGAGGCTGTGGCAAGGAGTGCCTTCTGCCAGTTGGTGCGGCAGCTTCGGCTGCTGGTTTCGGTTCCAGACCCGGCCACCATCATCCATGCTTTTATTACCTCTTGATTAGACTACTGCAACGCGTTCTACATGGGGCTACCTTTGGTGACGGCTCGGAAGCTGCAGCTGGTGCAGAATGTGGCGGCCTGGCTCCTGGTGGGACTAGGCTGCTGTTTACCTGTAGGACCGCCTCACTCCCCAGGTTCTGGATCGGCCCCTGCGGTCAGCTGGGGGTGCGCTGTTGGAGGTCCCCTGGGTGTCTTGGGNCACGGTCTGGGCCCTGTTTACCTGTAGGACCGCCTCACTCCCCAGGTTCTGGATCGGCCCCTGCGGTCAGCTGGGGGTGCGCTGTTGGAGGTCCCCTGGGTGTCTTGGGGGGGGGCCACACAGAGCAGGGCGTTCTCAGTCACTGCGCCGCACCTGTGGAACTCTCTCCCGGTGGGGGTGCGATTGGCCCTGGACCTTTCCAGCCTTCCGGAAGAACTGTAACACATGGCTGTTCCGTCAGGCATTTGGCGGGGAGGGAGAGTGGGTAGGGATGAGGGAGAGGGTGTGTTTTTATGATTAATGCTTTTAATTGTCTAAGTGTTTTTATAGTTTTGTCAGCTGCTCTGAGCCACTGAGGTGGGAAGGTCGGGATAAAAATCTGTTAAATAAAATAATAAATAAGCTCTCTGGCAGGGACCGTGTCAATTTTATTCTCTGTAAAGCACCAGGTACATTGCTGGCACTATATCAAAGCTTATAATAATAATAGATCTCTTCATTAAGACAGCTTGTAAATTGAGTTACCCAAGTTAACACTTCTAGAGAGGAAAGTGTAATGTGGCTGCTATGTTTGCAAGTCATCAGCTGTCAAGTTACTGTATAGAATGTCTTAATTGTATTTCAATGCTTTCAATAGCTAAACCTACAAATTTAAACAGAGGTTCCAATCCTACAAATGCTTTCCCAGGTCCTAGCCTATGCACTGTGTACAGTCCTACTGAAGTCAAACTGAATTATTCAGGTGCTTAGTTATTGAACATATGTTTACATCTTCTCTTAAGATATAGGATTGTGCCCTGTAAGCAAGAAAGGAACAAAGCCAATTTATAAAAAATGTTTATAAACATATTTCCTTCCCCACTTCTGGATGCTACTACTTTCATAGTGTTTGAAAGTTCCCAGAATCACATTTTAGTGCAAGAGTTGGGTCTTTAAAAATAAAAACTGAATTAAAGGTCCAATTTTTTCTTCAAAAATAAATTTGTTTTTACCCCTTCTGGGTTCAGTTCCTAGGCTAGAATACTACACTCCTGAGATGTACCAAGGGGGCAAATGCAGTGAAAAGAAGTGGCTGAATCTCGATAGAGGCTTTACTTTGCTTCAAAACATCAGTGCCTCAACATAAGGCTTCCTGTCTATCAGCTGACACCCGAGTCAAAACTGGGACCAAGAGGAAGACAGAAATAGTTCAAATTATTGCTTTTAACTGCCGTGTATACAAGCTTTGGGGCCACATGGGGCCCTTGCTCGGGTATAAATGAAGTCAGAACAACAGTCCACACAAAGGCTTAATTACATATATGATTGCAATCAGTTGGGAAGGAGCTGTTAAGTTACTAACAGTGCAACACAAGTACAATGAATTGTAAAAAAAAACGGCAGGCTGTTACTGAGGCCATCCTGGGAGGCTCCACTCGTGTGTAGGGGCATTTAGCCCGTTTCGAGTGTGATTCCCATCACATGATGCAGGGCTCAAAAATCCAGCCCTGCATCGTGTGATGAAAATCATGCTAGAAGCCAAACCCACACACGAGCGGGGCCTCCCAGGATTGCTCCTAACATGATCACTGAGCCTGGAAATAGCCTTGCCCCTGCTCCCCCCCACTGCTCATATGGAAGAGACCTCAGTCTTTGTTGTAACTAGCTTTTAGGGAAGCGAGCTGTTCCTGAAGCCAAAAGGTATTCTTAAAAGCAAGCAAAATGAGTTCCAAGGTTTTAATATGTGAAGGGTTAAAGTCAGGCCCAGCTCACAGAAACTAACTGCAAATATCCTAATCAGCAACAGTCACGTCAGCCCATCAGAAGACTGGAAACAGATCCCTTCAGATTGTGATGCTGATTTTCAAAGTTCCTGAAATGCCTGCCACTCCCTACTCAAACAACCTAAAGTCACTGCTCTAGAACTAGACTTAAGCTTCCCCACCCAGTTTTATGGGAATGACCGGGTGAAACTCTCAGAAGTGAAGTCCCTAAACCACACAGAGCAGAGAAATCAAGAACAAAAATTGGTCTTGTGTTTATGACCTTTCCAGAAGTGTTTATGCCAGAGGTAGCTAGCATTTGCTCTCTTCCAGGCAAGCTGATTAGCACCCAGTTGCTATCCAGTGAAAGGATTTCAGCCCTTCTCCCCATCTCCTGATAAGAGCAGCAGATCAGTATGTATTACTCATGAGTAGAACTATGTTCTTGGCAAGACCAAATCTGCAACGTAAGAGTTACAGGCATAGAATAGCCAATGAAAGCAACTGCCACCTTAGTACCTTTGGTAAAGTGGGTTACAATCGCATTTGTAGCATCCACAGAAGAAATGCCAGCATCTTTATTATTATTATTATTATAAGCACTTGTATAGCACCAGCTGTGTACCTGGTGCCTTACAGAATAATGAGATCGACATGGTCCCTGCCTACGGCTTACAATGTAATAGACACTGAGGGGGAAGACAGGGATAGGGGACACAGAGAGACAAGGGATAAAAACATTCAAGCGGATGTGAAGTCTCAGGTGCACATACTTGGCTTGGTTGCAGTTAGGCAGGAGTCTGCGGGGAGGGCAGACAGTATTGAGCAGGAAGTGCTAACAGGCATTGGGGAAGAGGTGGGTTTCAAGGAGGGATCTGAATGTGCGGACGGAGGGGGCGAGGCAAAGGTGGGCAGCAAGAGAGACAGGAAAAAAGCCAGTTAGGTGAGCAGGGGAAGACGAGGGAGAGTAAGGAGATAAGGGCCGAGAGGTAAGGGGGAGCAAGGTTGTGAAGGGTTTTGTAAGTAAATACCAGGAGTTTGTGAAGGATGCGTGCAGGAAGGGGGAGCCAGTGAAGCGAGGAGAGGCTGCACATGGTCGAAGCGACGAGCTGAGTGGATGATCCTAGCAGCGTTTTGGATGGAAATAAGAGGGGGGGGGACAGATGAGAGCGGGGGGGGG
>QEPC01002955.1:162610-174178 GCA_003113815.1 Sphenodon punctatus | reverse complement strand
GGGGGGGAGGACAGCAAGGAGGAGGTTGCAGTAGTCAAAGAGAGAGATGACCATGGCGTGAACAAGGGTTTTGGCTGAGGAGACAGAGAAAGGGGCAAATCCGTGCAATGTTACGGAGGGCAAAGTGACAGGACTTGGCAACAGAGTCAATGCAAGGTTTGAAGGAAAGGTGAGTGTCGAAGACAAAGCCCAAGCTACGGGCTTGGGAGACAGGACGGATGGTGACCCCATCAATAAGGATGGAGAGGGAAGAGGGGGAGGAAGGGTAGGGAGGAAAAATAAGGAGTTCAGTCTTAGCCATGTTGAGCTTGAGCTGACGTCGGGACATCCAGGCAGAGATAGAGAGGCAGTTGATGAGGCAAACTTCAGAAGGGGAGGGGGGTGGTGGAGAGAGAGAGTTGAGTGTCGGTCTGCATAAAGGTGATATTGGAAGCTGTGGGAGGCAATGAGTTTGCCAAGGGACAGGGTCTAGATAGAGAAGAGAAGAGGGCCCAGGACAGAGCCTTGGGGGACCCCTACCGAGAGGGGGAGGGAGGAGGAGCTGGAATTGGGAAGAGACATTGAATGAGAGGTCAGAGGAGAACCAGTCAAGGACAGAACCGTAGAAGCCTAGGGAGTGAAGAGACTCCAGTAGGAGTGAGTTGAGTGACTTAGTGTGGCACACGGTGAACACATTCCAAGACCTGTAAGACAGCCTACTGCAATGCTTAGGCCTTTTTAAAGCCAACTTAACAGGTTTTATTGGTGAATTTTAAACAGAGACCATTATGAATGGCACAGCTCAGGTGTTTGTTAACCCTGGTTATGTACTTTTTTGCATCTTGGATTTGAAGCCAGGAACCAGACCAGTCCTTGGCATAAAACTAAGCCAGTGAGTAGCTTGCCCATGGGTAACCACCACTGCAACTGAATTATTTTCTTGTATCCTATGCTTTTATACAGCTCCTCCTTATCCTGTATCCAGAGATGGGGAGGGGTATTTAGAGCTGTGTACACACTTTGGGCTCCTCCACAAAATAGAGCAACTTCAGGGTCTGCACTGCATGTGCTTTCCCCATGTAAAGCTTCCCCTTCCCCCCCCCATATGGGTTGGATTATGCCCCTGTCCCTGCAATCGCAGGCTCTTTGTCACAACCCCCCCGCCCCCTTTTGGAGGAAGAGACCGGAGCAGGGCATGTAAGGCAGGCCCCTGCCGTATTGGCATGGCACAGGTATGGGGCCAATAACCTGGCCAGCAGGTTCAGCGCTGAGGGGGAGGTGCCCTGGATGGGACCCCCTCAGTACCTAATTTAAGCTGCTGTTTCCCCCTCATGATGCCATTTTCTTGGCCAGGTGGAGCAATGTCTTTGGATAATAGATAAGCAGATATCCAAAGAAGTTCAAGCAGGGGGTAGGGGGATAATTTTGGTAGAGGTGTAATTTATTGGCGATATGCTTTTTACACCTCGTGTGGAGAACACCTTGGATGTTACCACTGTTGAGAAGCATTTGTGTTACTGATGGTTTCCCCTCCCTTCAGACTACTGCAATACTTATTTACTTCAAGCATCCATCTTCGAGAGGCATTTACTATATCCTCCATCACCTGTCTATAGTAAAAGAGTCCCTGACAGCTATGTTGTCATGCTGCAGGTTATAAATGGTTTTCAACTGGGGGGAGCCCAGATAAAAATTAGAACTCTTCTCCAAATGGGGGCATTGGTGCATTAAACCAATACTTAAACTAGTTATCCTGTACTCCTAGAAGCCACTCAAAGTAGAGAATCATCAGGAAGAGAGCATTGTGTGTCGTTTGCTGGTTAAAGCTGGAGTCACAACAGGGGCTGTTCTACATTCATGGCTCCAGGGCAGTGCCCTGCAAAGCACCCTGAACCACGCCACTGATGCAGCCTTAAGTTACTGACCCAATCACTGCAGCATGTTATTACCCCTGTGCATGCAGCAACAGTGGGAACACACTGTTTGCATGTGTGTGGCTGCAAGACCAGACAAATTGCCATGCAGCCACCACATGTTCTCACCACTTGCGTCTATGCATGTGCGAGGGGGCAATGGCAGTGCCATGGCAGGTCAAGTCAGTGATTTAGAGGCTCCAGGGGCTGTGATGGCCAGGGGAAGGGGTGACTGGAACGTTTCACAAAGAGGGAGGGCAACAGCAGTTTTGCCCATCTTGTGCATCTTCAGTTGTGTCTGGGGCAGGGGTAGAGAAGGGGCTGGGAGCTTGCCCATGGATTTCAATGAATTAAGAGACTATTTTGGGTAAAGAGCACCATCTCCCTAGTCAATCTACTTATTTAAAAGCATTGCAGCAACACATTCCTCCATTCTGGTTAACCGTTTCATGAAATCAGGTTTTCTTGCTTTGCCCCTTTTAAAGCTGACTAGAGATGTAAAGTTTCCAGAAATTTTGAAGCCATGGAAAAAGACCGGGAGGGTGCTTGGTTTTTTTGGGGGGGAAATGGGAATTTGGGGGGAAATTGACATTTATTTAACAGATTTTTATCCCACTCTCCCCACCTCAGTGGCTCAGTTTATATGCAAAACCTATTTTCTTAGCACCTTTTACAGATCTAAATTCACTTTGCTACTTTAAGAACATAACATGTATTGTGTATAACTTTGTTTGCTCATGAAATCATCATGCTTGGTATATTTATTAAATTTAAAAGTATAGTTTATTCAGACAATAATGACAATTTTTATTTTGAAACCATGGAGGGTGCAGGGCACTGCAGCTGGTGACAGTGGCGGAGCGGATTCCAACAGCTCTTCCCCCATGGACTCAGATTTGTAGAGTTGGTTGGGAGGAAGGAAAATGATTGATATGGGGGTATTGTTTATTATATTGTCCTACATTTGTATGGGGTCCTCTGTGTAGGAATTATACTCTTAGTGATTGTGGGGTTGTTTTTTTTCGATTGATTAATTGGGGGGAAATTAAATTTATTAATTATGGGATGCGAGACTCTGTTGCCTTGGCCTATCATGGATCGTGTCTCAGACCGCCGGACGGGATTGAGCGCAGTGGTCACATTGGCCGCTGCGCCCGCCCATCTCCTGGAAGGGGGGCTGTGTGGCCACACATCACGCCATGCAGCCCCACCCCCTCCCCGATGCCCTGTAGGAATCAGACTGGTATGTCTCAAGGACGGCCAGACTGATTCCTGACTGGGATCCGAAATGGATCCCAGTCCATGGTTCAGCGTGGCGGGCCTCTGGGTCTGTCACATCTGAAATTACCCAGTATTTCCAACGAGACCAGTTTCTTTCACATGCTGCAGAAGATGGAGGAATCTGAAGCAGGCGAGAAGCAAGAGGAGTCAGAGGGCTTGCCACCACCTAGCAGGAGGAATATGCTTGGCAGAGTCCCAGACTGCATTTGTGGACCAAAATACCCAAAGATGTTCTGAATGGGCTGAAATGCATCTTGCTCTTGCATTTGAGAGTTGTACTGTACTGCTTGTCCTAGGTGTATAAGAATTGTAATGATCTTCTGATACGGTGATAGTCTAATATCTTACATAAGAGAGTCTTCCTATTACATAATTACCTAGAAGACATTTTGGGGGAGTAAAGGGTAGCAATACAAGAACACCTTGTTTTTGAATGATGAATAAATAAGACATTTCATGAGGTTTTTTATTTTTTCCAAATATTTTCAATTTTTCAGAAACAAAAAAGGTCTCTGAAGAAAATGGAAAGAAAGCAGGGCTTTTTCCCAAATTTTTTTGGTTTTTTCCCAGGCCTTCACATCTCTAAAGCTAAGAATTTGTCTGGAGGAGGTTGGGGGAAGAGAAGAAATCCTGGTTTGGTTCTTAAAAAAAACCAGACTTAAAGCTTTGAGCTGTCAGGTTTTTTTCCTAGCACCTGATCTACAGGAGCAAATGCTGCTTTTTAGTTTTTGATTTCTTCAGAGCTTTGCGTTTTGCTCATTATTCCATGCCACCAGCATTGTGTAGTTTTTTGTTCTGCACATACTGTGTTTTCTCATTCATTTTGTGTTCCATTCCATTATCATACAAGCATGAAATTTTAAGGCTGGCCCCACCAACCTAAAAGTCCATCAGCCACCACCTGAGTCACAGGCATACCAACGGTGCAATGGGAACTACGGATTAAATCCAGATTCCAAGTCTTTGCTCTTTACTATGGCCTACTGGTGCCTATATAAAAACGAGTCCATTTAAGACCACTCTGAATGCTTTATTCCTTCCAATAGTCATACAAAATTATAATACTGCACAGATAGTCTTATTGTTTCCATGGGAAAAAGCCCATGATAAATACATTATATGATCATGCTACTCTGGTAGGTTTTTGAGGGGTGGGAAAGGAATAGAACCCATTATTTCAAGCAAAGTGATTATATTCAGGCACTTTTTTGTGGCACAGAATGCTAGAAAGGGCACAAGTGCCAAAAGCATGACTATCCAAAAGATTGGACAGCTAGCTTGGTTAACATACCTCACATTGAGGTTCCAGATGTGAAAAAAACAAGCCAGATGTTGGGTATACACCATGTGCATGTGTGTTTAGTGCAGTTTGAATTGAGCTGCCCGTTTACGGCTTTTCAATCTCTGAAAGAAAGTTAGTATTCCAACCATATTTAAAAACGAGACCTATTCAAATGCCAAAGTTCAACCCTGCCACTTCATTCCCCAGAAGATCCCTTCTAACCAGAAGAGACTGGCCTAGTTCAGAGGAAAGCAGAATCACAGGAGAGTTTCACATTAGAGAGCAACAGGTTTGCATTGGTGTCTTATTACCCAGAAGAGAAGACTCTTACTTACATAGATGAGACCTGAGTAGTATCTTTCCTTCAAATTGTGCAGCACAGAGGCTTCGTTCAGGCATGTCAGCTCTGCCATGTCTTCCACTTTAGAGAACTTGGGTGGGTTCATTTTCTGGATGTCGTCTTTGTTTACTCTCGCTTTCTTCCCATTCTCTGCCAGTTCCACAATGGCCTCATCTCCCACTTCTTCTTTCACGCTAGCTGCCTCAAAACCATTCTTCTCTGATGGGACCCACACCAGCTTCTTGGCTGCCCAGTCAGCCTGAGCCAGGGGGTTGTTGATGAGATTTTTATCCACGTAGAGATACTTATCAACATCTTTTTGAGCCATTGTGATTTATAACCAGGGACCTGTCAAAACAAAGAGAGAATGTAAGGTTTGAGGGTTTTTTGCACAACATTATGTTCTTTCAATCCCTAAGGCTTCCAGGCAAAAGTACCAATATCCTAGCAACTGCTTTGGGACCTGGGCCACCTAGCGCTCCACACCTTGCGATTATCACAAAAGGTGTTTACCAGCAGACATGGAGTGCAAGCTTTCAAACACTGACGTAACATGGTCAGAATAATCCTCTCCCATTAATAACTATTTCCTAGCAAGACATTTAAGCTGGAGCCAACATTAAAAGTGGCTAAGATAGCTATCTTACTTACAGCAGGTGCAGGCACACCTGGGCCCTCGAGCCTGGGGGGGCGGGGGGTTGCCCACACACATGTAGAATGCATATACGCTCACTGGAGTGGAGTACCCCTGCAGGCAGCCCATTCCTGTCTGCACCAGAGCCCAGTCTCACCTAGCTACGCCCCTGGTTAAAAGCATGTACTGGAGCATCCAGACGTACTGGAATATTTATTGGCTTTTGCTGGCAGACAATTCTGCAAAGCATCAGTCTCCCCACTCACCGAAGGGTTTATTTGAGGCCTACAACTCAGAAGTCAAGTTTGCAACTCAGGTGGTATGAGAGGTTTTACTTTGGTTCAGGCAACCATAAAAGCACCTGGATCAGTGTTTCTGTTTCCCAAAGACTTTTGCTTGCAACACCCCATTTTGAGAAATATAGCTGAGACTTCAGACGGCAACAAAAAGGTATGTTAAGCACATCAGCTATGAGTCAGGATAGCAACCCCATCCACAGCAGAGGTCATGATTCACAGTTTGGGTGTTTAGACCATAGGTGCTAAATGCCAGCTGGCATTTATTTAGCCATTGCTGAAATATTGTGTATGAACACAGGAATCCATCAGCCAATACAGGCACAATAGCTCCCTTGAAAAAGGGCTCCAAGAGTACAGGTATCTAAAGTCTACAAAGGGACAGAAACAAAGGGCATTAAGCACTTCACTGCAGAAGTCATCCAGCTCCAACATGCACAGGGATCAACAAAAAGCTATGCATCCCAAAATTAGTAGGCAAGCACTTGCAGTGAGAGATTTGGAAGGGTGCCAGCCACAATACACATGGGTACTAAGGCCTAGTCTAGCAGTTCGCATGCAGCCAGGAAAGCTCTTTTTATCAAACGAGTAATTGTACCCTAGCTTTGTGCTAGGTTTTGCACTCATTCCTGCTATGCAAATAACGTGAACACTGTAGCAAGCACAGCAACGCTCTCCACTTGAACTGCAGTTTGAATCTACATCCTAGACCTCCAGAAAATGCTAACCAGAAACTTTGCCTCCACACAAACAAGATACTGAAGATTAACAAACTCCTACAAGTAGTGGTCCCCAGAAGCTCTTCACATTCCTGCATGGGCCCTACGAAAGAGACATTGGAAATAGTTTTTGTACTGCGACTATTGAAAGCGTAGGTCAGCAGCACACTGCAATTAGGAAAGCTCATGCTACCTGCCTCCCACCTCTGTATAGATGCTACTCTGCATCAGCTGTTACTGGCTCAAGTTACAGCTGTCAGAATCAGTCTGAGTTCTCTGGACCCAGGTTGGGGTGTTTTTTTTTGGGGGGGGGGGGGGGGGGGGGAGAAGGAGTACACTATTCTTGACAACATGCATTTTGGGAAGCAGCTTTATTTTTTTTCTCTCCTTAAGCTTTGCAGCGAGTCTTCAGACCTCAAGGTGCCAACTCTGCCAGAAGAACACAGGTAATGTTCTGACCAAATTTTTTTTAAAAAAAGACAAATAGCACCTTGTAACAGGCTAACTGGGCCATGGGCCCTTTATGGGAGATAGCACCTGCACCATGCTGCTGGTACTACCTAGGGCTCAGGCACTAGAGTACAGGACAGCACCCAATGCCTCCCACCTGAGCTTGGGCGTGGTAGAGCTAGCCCAAGATAAAACCGGACCAGAGAGCTCAGTAAGGGGGGAGAGACGTACTTGAGGAGACAGGAGCTTGGGCTGGGCTCTGTCACCACACAATCCCTGCTTGGAGGGGGTTGTCCAAGTTGGAGGGTTTAGCAAGCTACAGGAGACGTGTGTCTGGCCCACAGAGTCAGGCTTTTATCTGGTCTGAGGGGGGACCATGCCAAACCAGAGCAACTTGGACAGCAAAGCCCTATGTCTCACATATATAGGAACTAGGATGGTGAGGGGCTGCATCATGGAAATAAAGACACTTAGCCAAGATTCCTCAGAGAATTATTCTTTGGGCAGCATCCTGTGAGTACTTAACCAGGCAGCCTTTGACCCTGTTGCCTACCTATATACTGAAGCCAAACTGATAACAGGGCTCCATGTTTGCTGTGCTTTCCCTGTTGGCACCAATGGGGAGAACACAGGTCTCTGGGATATAAGAACTCTGAACACTCATCACAAGGAGAGTAAAGTTGGAGCCAGACATTAAATAAGCTTGTCCAAAATATATTTTGAGCCACGTTTCACTAGTTGCAAAAAGCAGAACCCTTCTGATTTAGGAAGCCTAGAAGTCTTTCGATGAGAGCTAAATCTGCAGGCTGTCTCTTATACACATCTAGATGTGTATAAGAGACAGTTGCAACTCAGGTGGTATGAGAGGTTTTACTTTGGTTCAGGCAACCATAAAAGCA
Source organism: Sphenodon punctatus (assembly GCA_003113815.1). Classification (NCBI taxonomy): domain Eukaryota; kingdom Metazoa; phylum Chordata; class Lepidosauria; order Sphenodontia; family Sphenodontidae; genus Sphenodon; species Sphenodon punctatus. Next base: position 166,385 of record QEPC01002955.1, on the reverse strand, counting down.
CCTGGATCAGTGTTTCTGTTTCCCAAAGACTTTTGCTTGCANCAAAAAGCAGAACCCTTCTGATTTAGGAAGCCTAGAAGTCTTTCGATGAGAGCTAAATCTGCAGGTGGGAAAAGACAACATCTTCCCTCAAGTCTGGGGGGGGGGGGGGGGGGTTGAAGGGAGGAGGCCCAGCAGCTTTTGTTGTATTATACTAGTTGACCAGAGTATGTGAAAGTACTGCTAAGATGTGGACATGGAGAATTTATCAAGGTATCAGACATCCCAGAAGCATACTATAAACCAGGGTGACCCACCAGTATTTAACATATGGAAGATTACTCAAGAGACATGATCCTGACAAACTGGTGATTCAACACATTTGGGAAACTCAGGTAGCCTTAGGTAGTAGTTGCTGCAGCGTGGTAGACTTCTAGTACATCAAAAAAGAGGGGGTGGGAGAGAAGTCAAAGTGTTCATTGTATTCATAATGGTATGAAGACTGGCGAAGCAACAGCTGTACTCTACACAGTTTCCTGCAAATGTAACTCCCAAGAATCTAACCAGTTGCCTTTTTTGGCTATAATCAGGCAGGATATACTAGAGGTCAAGTGTTTCACTTAAATTAGGAGTCTCAGGAAATGATGAAACTGGAAGTAACCAGCCAGCTAAATTCTGGCTAAAATATAGATTTCTTACTCCCTTTCCACTCCACACACATGCATGCATTTGACAAAGATTTAATTCTAGCATTCTGCACTAGAGAACAGCTCTTTTGGCAAGGAGGTACAATTGTAGGAAGGGAGAGGATCTTCAGTTATACCACACCAATGCATGTTAACCAACTAGTGACAAGACACCACTTTGTTTCAAGGTTTCTCTTCTTCCTGTATCTTGCATACAAACCAGACTTCAGCCAATAAGGGGCAGCGTTGCTCAGAGTGCCCAGTGTCATAACAAGTAGCTTGTATATCAGGATGTCTGCACCACATATGCTATACTTTCAGTCAACCAGACTAAGGAAATTCAAGTACTGGGGTTATTTCAGAAAAGGAAATGGTGCAGAGCAGTCAGCTCTCCTTGAATCGAGATGTTATTTATTCATTATGTACAGAAGCTAGCCAGTTTAAGGTTCATGAGTCACATTTTATTTCACCACCTCACCAAGTTAAGGCACCAGGTACCAATCTGACAATGCCACAAATAGGAATTGAACACAACTATCTTACAGAACAAAAAACCCACCAACGGTTGCATCCTCAATGCTGCAAATAGTCGGAGGCATTTGAAATACAAGAACATAGCACTGCTTGCAATTTAATCTTCTAGAACGGTTTGCTTTACCCCGAGACTATTATTTACTTTGTCAATGACTGCAGACTTGTTTCTGTGTCTGCACCATTATTTGGAAGAGATCAGCTACACTAAAGCAGCCTAGTTAAATAGAAAGAGTGCTAAAAGTAGTTAAAGATTACCAATAAGAGTTTTCCACCAGTTCAACCATTCCTGAAGGCCATCAAATCCAGAACTCAGACTTTCCGGCCAGAGCTATTATTAGCTAACACATAGACAGAACAGTTGGTATGCAGGTACTCAGACAGTTTCAGGGGAAGAAACTACTGCACTGGGACAACCAGCCTCCATTACAATAGCAAACAAAGGAAATGAAGCGGTCTTCTGGCTAAGACATTGAACCGAGAACTCAAAGCTATTTGGGTTTTGTTCTTGTTTTTTTGCCACAGAATTTGTGTGGCCCTAGAACTAGTCATGTGTGTTAGCCTCGTTTGCAAGAAACGGTTGTTACAACTACAGGATCTCATTAGGATAAATCCACTGGTGTGGCTTCCAGCTATTGCAGCAGGATGGTATAAATAGGTATTCCTAAGCCCCCCCACCCCACCCAATAGTAGTCTTCGAATCTGCTTTTTGTAACAAATGCTAGCATGGTGGTCATGCTTGGAGCTTTTAATTCCTCACTAGGAGTAGCTAATTTGTGGGAAGCTTACCTCTGTCAAGCTTAATAGTATTTTACCAGTTGAATAACCATTTCCTCTCCAGTTTCCTGGGAAGCAATTCTAATACAAGATGTGTCAGATGACCTTTATGCTAGCATTCCAGAGAAAGGCTAGAATTGCATTACACAACCATGCTAAGTACCACTATCCAGACAGACAGGCTTATTGGGTACATGCACGCATGTAGGTGTACGTTTTTTCATATGTCCAACAGAGTTCTCCAATTTGTAGTCGTCACTGGGGTGCAGCCTTTCAATCTTCCACTAAAGAACACTGCCATTGTACACAGTAAACGGTCATACTAACAAGCAAGAGCCTTACTAGCTTATTTAGCTGCAATCTCAACTGCAGCCAGAAGTCCCTCCCCAATGGATTCTTTCTAGTAGAAAGTGTTTCTTTTTTATAAAAGAAACCAAAAAAACACCTGCAATTTGAAATAGGTCTTCACACTTATTTACTGCAAGGTATTTTTATCCCGCACCCTCCTGCAAAATAGCAGCTCGGGGTGGCGATAGAAAAGATTTTTAAGAAGATTTTAACCTGTAGATCTGAACAGTCCACTCTTCTTGTAGATCACATTCGGATGAACAGTTAATTCAGTATAGCTGGGCCTTACGTCTGTTGTACTCCTGAAGCACTCACGTGAACAGAGCACTAAATGAGAGTTAGTCAGGAGTAGGAAGAGATGTACTCCTGAAATGTAACAAACACGTTCTCCTTCAGTTTGTACTCTGATGAAACCATTCATAAGAATGGACAGTGAGGGTAGTGGCCTCAGTTCGGTGATTACATCTCAGCAAGGGGAAAACTTGTGCAGTACTACTCTAGTTTACACTGTTAATCTGAAAACTACAAAAGGGGAGCAGTTACTTCAGTTTCAATTAAAAATCAGGGTAGTTACTATGGTTTACCTCTGTTCATTAGAACAGTGCCTTAGTGCTGCTGATGGAACCATTTCCTTTTCCCCAGCTATCCGAGGGGGGGGGGGGGGGGGGAAAGCCATATTTAAAAGATCTAATTATATAGCAGATGCTGCCTAACAAGAAAGTGCAGTATGTAGGTTAAGCAAGTGGTGAGATTGTTGAAATGTAATATGATCATCAACTGAAAGTTTCCTGCAAACCATGAAGTCTAAAATTCATTGTGCTCACTTTGTGAATTCATCAAAAAACTATTGTGCCTCAAGTCAGTCAGTACACTTAGACTCGCATGTACAGTTAGCCAACACTGTTAAGAGTAGCATGTGAATTGTTCAGGGAAACCAGTTTCTGTTCTGCTGTAGTTTGTCGGTAGGTTCATAGCTGTACAAGAGTCTTGAGGTAACCCAAGGTTAACATTTCAGGTTATGCCCCTAGAAATCTAGATTTTGCTATCCTCAGCAGACAACCATTCCATGAAGTCCAGTCAGACAAGGACTAATCAATAGGGGCGGGAAAACCGGTAAATCCGGTATCCGATAATGCCGGTACCGGGCGTACCAGCATTATCGGATTCGACCCGGTAAATCCGGTCCCGGTACCGGATTTTTTTTACATTGCAGCCATTTAAAAATGGCTGCAATGTAAAAACTTAAAGACCCCACCAAAAAAGACGCTCTAGGCCTTCCAGAGAAACCCGGAAGTTCCCCGGAAGGCCTAGAGCGTCTCTGACGCCGGCAGCCACAGCCAGCAGCCACAGCCGGCGCTGAGGCCGCCGGACAGCCCGCCGCCACAGCACCCGGAGCTCCGCAAGGTAAGAGCAAGCTGAACTTTAGTAGGGGTGATCCCTGGGGGGTGGGGGGT
>QEPC01002955.1:140537-159109 GCA_003113815.1 Sphenodon punctatus | reverse complement strand
TGGCAGAGAGGAGGTCCAGGCAGCGAGAGTAGACGACACGTTCCAGAAGCTTTGAGGCAAAGGGAAGGAGGGAGACTGGCCGGTAACTAGAGGGGTCAGATGGGTCCAGGGTGGGCTTTCTGAGCATGGGGGAAGACAGTGGCATGCTTGAAGGCAGAGGGGAAGGAGCTAGTGGAAAGGGAGAGGTTGATGACACGTAGAAGTGGGGGGGCGACAGTGGGAGCAATAGAGGTCAGGTGGCAGGAGGGGATTGGGTCAAGGGGGCAGGTGGAGGGGTTGGATGAAGAGAGCAGAGTGGAGATTTCCTCGAGAGAGGCAGGAGGGAAGGATGCGAGGAGAGAGGGGGAGGGGGTGGGAGGCAATGTCCTGACGGATCTTGTCAATCTTTGAGGTGAAGAACGATGCAAGATCCTGAGCAGCAAGGGAAGAGGAGGTCAGGAGGGGTTTAAGAAGGGAGTCGAAAGTAGAGAAGAGGCGGCGAGGGTCGCGAGAGAAACATTCAATCCTGGAGGCATAATAGCGTTGTCTAGCTAGGGAGATAGCCGAGGAGAGGGAGAACATGGCCGGCAGGGTCCCCGACTGACTGCAGCTGAGGAGAGGGAGAACATGGCCGGCAGGGTCCCCGGCTGACTGCAACGGCTGCCCCGGTCCTGCAGGTAGGTGGGGTCCAGGTAGCATATGGCTTTCTAGGTCAGCACCAACACCTTGAATCAAGTTCGATAGGCAACGGACAGCCAGTGCAGAGAACAGAGCACCGGTGTTATGTGCTCTCGGTGGACTGTACCCATCAGGAGACGGGCCGCTGCATCCTGCACCAGCTGCAGCCTCTGAACGGTCACCTTGGGTAGAGCATGTATCCCCACGTAGAGCATGTTACAGTAATCAACACTCCGTAGCCTAAAAGTAACTTGCTGTCCACCAACATCTAGCAGAGTTTGCCGCCTGTTACTAGCATGGCTTTTCAACTTCTGATACAAGTTATCCTATGCAATACCCTAGAAGGCAAGACACTGTAACAGTGCCATACTGGGTCACACCAACGGTCCATCAAGCCCAGCATCCTGTCTGACTGGCCAATCTCAGTCACTTGGAAGAAGTACCTAACAAGTCTCAGTGGGGCAATCCATTCCCTCTTGTTCACTGCCAGCTCCTGACAGCCAGACAAGTAGTCGTGGGGACAAAACCTCCAATAGCTGTTAAACAGATCTCTCTCCAAGAACTTATCAAATGCTTTTTTAAACCCCAGCTATACTTCTGAAAACAAACTCTACAAGTTAATTGTGTATTGGGTGAAAAGATACTTTGTTTCAACTCTGCTGCCAGTTGGTTTCATGGAGCATCCCCTAGTTCTAGTACTATTTGAGAGGGTAAATAACTGTTCCCTATTAGCTTGTTCCACACCACTCATGATCTTATAAACTTCTGTTGTATCCCCCTCTCGGTCATCTTTTCCATGCTGAAGAGCCCTAACCCATCAAGCTTCTCTTTGTACAGAAGTCATTCCATCTCTCTACCTTTTCCATTTCTTCTATATCTTTAGGATAGTGTGACTAGAACCATGGTAACTGCTAATTTAGATCTCATTCATTGTGTACATAGAGTTTGATTTTTCCCTAAGTGCATCACTTTGCACTTGTCCCCATTAAGCTTCATCTGCTATTTAGATGCCCAGTTACCAAGTCGCGCAAGAGCCTTACACAATTTTTCCAGTCTGCTTGGGTTTTAACCGATTTCTATGCTATGTCAACACTAACTGGAGAGTGTTGCAAGATAAAGTACAGAGAGGAAAGTAAAGTGGGTCGAATGATCTCTTACAGGACCAACTGCTGTTGGTGGAAATAAGCAAGCTTCGGGCCAAAGACAATGTCACTACTAGATGCCATCTTGACAACTGCCAAGGTGTCCTGCCATTCCTGCCAACAGAAATGGATGCTGAAGCCAGGACACGTAGTCCTTTATGGCTGAGCCAATTAAGTTAGCTAGGTTTAACAGAGCACATGCACTGGTGCTTGGAAATACCAACTGCCGATCCCAGGGGGTGGCCTTGCATTAATTTCAAATTCAGTATTTAGCACAGCTAATTAACTTGGCTACTGCCCAGCACTATTCACTTGGAATATCTTTTTCCAAGTTTACAATCCTGGTTAATATGCTCTGTGTCTGTTGTTTCTCATTACATACATGCCTTCGCAGCAGAGGAGAGAATTCCTCTCCCAGAGACAGCGTGCCCACAAGGAAAACATTCCTGAGGGAGAACACATTCTTCGTGACCACTCACTAGAGTAATCCCACTTAAGGAGACAGCAGTAGTTTAGAAGTCTGCAGCCCATCCCTGCTGCTCAGAGAAATTTGCTGAAGTCTGTTGCCTCCGGAGATATGGTGAACTCCAAAAGAGCTATGTTCCGACATGCAGAATACCTCAGAAGCACTGCACGAAAGGGAGGGAGGCAGGCCTTTAAGACAGCAAGAAATTCCTCAAGTGATCCACAAGTCGTTTCTTTCCATGTTATTCTGCATTAGGGCTAAAGAGATTAAGGGCTGCTCAAGTTGGATGCCCCAAGTACAAGTTCTCCAGGTGCTCATATTTATATACGTTAAACAGGATTTCTGATTTAATCTGTGCATTTCCTTGCAATGGGCAAGAGCAAGAACATAGAAGAGAAAGATGGATTAGCTACATTTAAGGAAGTTCTAGATAGGACATTCTTTAACAAAAAGGCACAACAAAAAGTTATCTTTAGTCATAACCATGATATACCCAGGTTTATTCTTGCCTACATGTAATACTCATGTTAGAGAACTTTTTACATATCAAATGTTAGAGAAGGGCTAGACCTAGGCCCTCAGAGCACTGTGGGGGTGGGGAGGGGAAAGACTGCTAGTTTATTCATGCAATTGTCCAATATTACCAGAAAGGCAGATCAATACATTTTTGTAATAAAAATAATATTTACATTCACTATAGCAGGCTGACACTCGCTGTCAGGACAGGCTGCATCTTCCACTGATGTAGTATTCTAGAGCGGCTTACGGCATGTTGCACACTCCATTATAAAGCCTGAACATTCTACTCCTTATCCAACTGAGATTGGGGCTCTCATTGTGCAATTTTGCATGGAGGGTCACTTGGGCGATAGGTTTAAACCATACAAGTGTCAGAGAAATCAGGATTAAAATGGCTGACGGTCGTTGAGGGCTAGGAGGCTGAAGAGCAGTTATTTGCTTTTTCCAGATCTTCCTGATTTGACCAGCCTTGGAGGTTTTTAGTTAGGTGTTGGGGCTTGAAAATATTTTTAAACGTTCAAGCCTGTGGGTCAGGGGTGCCTAGGCTTTATTTTTTTCTTAAAACCGCCCAGTACTTTTAAGATAATAATCAATTTAAACTCCCATTTTAGTCTATGGGAAGACTGCAAAGCTGCCCTTATGCAATCAATGTGTGCACAGTTACAAGGTCTACCACAGACTAAAACCCTAACTAGCTACCACTTCCTGCCTGAGTCCCCTTGGCAGAAGCCTGGGCATGGGGGGGGGGGGGGGGAAAAAGAACTACAGCCACCTGCCTGTCTTTACATGACTGGTTCACCCACCAGTTATCTAAAGGCGCTGCCACCTCTAGCTTAAGGCCCAGGCCATGTGCATGCTGCACCCATGGTCATGTTTCCTAGTCCGTCTTGCTGGGACACTTAATCCTAGAATGCCAGACCCGAGATAGGACAGTGGCCCCAGAGCACATGCATGCATCAGCACTGGACCTTACTTAAAGGGTTTTCCTTGGGGGAGTCCCCCACTGCCCCCTCCCCTAAGGAAGCCCCTCTAGCAAGCCCACAGCCTCACCCAAACCAGCTCTGCTTTGCAGTATGCTGACCCCAGGGCAAGGGATAAGTACATAAAAACATTGAGTGCCATACTGGATCAGACCAATGGGTCATCTAGTCCAGCATCCTGTCTCCGACGGTGGCCAATCACAGTGGTTTGGGAGAAACACCCAACAGGTCACAATGGGGGATCCATTCCCGGTTTTCCCTCAGCTCCCATCATGTTCCCTGATCCTGTCTGGCTAATAGACCTATCTTCTAGAAACTTGTCCAAACCTCTTTTAAAACTCAGCTATAGTACTGGCCCTTACCAGAGCCTCTGGCAGTAGGTTCCACAACCCAATTATACATGGAGTAAAATAAAAGAAAATATTTTTTCAAAACTTGCCACCCATGAGTTTCATGGAGTGTCCCCTAGTTCTAGTACTAGCTAAGAGGGTAAATAACTGCTCCTTGTTTATTAGTTCCACACCACTCATGATTTTATAGACCTCTATCATATCTCCTCTCAGTCATCTCTTCTCCAGACTGAAGAGCCCCAACCTACCAAGCCTCTCCTCATACGGGAGCCCTTCCATGCCCTTGATCATTTTTGTTGCCCTTTCTACTTCAACTATGCCTTAGTGGGATCTCTCCCCACTAAGCTCAGTGCTTTGTACAGAGGGGCTGGTCTTGCTACTTGCCAAAGGGGGGTTGCCTGGTGGGGTAGGGACAGTGAGGGAGCCCCACACTGAGTCCAGGGCAAGGCAACTCCCCCCCTCCCCCTCCCCAAAGCTCAGCTCTTAGCACAGCAGGGCCAGCCTTGGCACTTCCCAAAGGGGTTTCCCCAACCTGAACCAACCCAGCCCCACTATGCAAAGTGCTGAGTCCAGCCCACTCCCAACCCCTGCACTTACTCCTCCCGCCCCATCACCCACATGGAACCCCTGCCTCAACCCTCCTGCTCGCAATCCCATTTCCTGCAATGTCCCCCCAGGTCCTACCCCTCCTTCTGAACTTCCCCATCCCCCACTGCCCCTAGATTCTAGTCTTCCCACCTGCACCCCCATCCCCTGCAATGTCCCCCCACCCCCCAAGCCTACAGCCCACCAAGCCTGTCCCCTGTCGGATAGGAACTCCTATCCATCCCCATCCCAAGTACCCTGGCCTAGTCTGCTCATGCCCCACTTCCCTCCACGTCTCACAAAATTGTACCACAGCTTCTCTACTCTCCCTTTGCCCACCCCTGCCACCCCTACCCCTGCCTTTCCCAACAACCTTCCTCTGTCCTGGCTTCCCCCATAAAATATCAGTGTTACACTGCTTGACACTGTAGTGCACTAGCTGCAGAAATTCTCCATTGCATTGTCTCCATCAAAAAACTAGAAAATTCAATGTTAAAAAAGACCACCTACAGTTTAAGAAAGGAAATAAGGCTCTTACAAATTCAATCATGCACTAAAAAGCATGAAAGCTGTAAGTTAAAGCTCCCGCCTTAACTTCTGTGCCATTAAGCAGTAAAAGCGTTCTACAGTCTCACATTGTGCTTGCTTACAGCTTAGGCTCCATTCACCCGCACTTTGCCTTGGTCTTTCAGCCGCAATCCTCTGGGGCAACACTGAAGCTGCAGACAGGAGTGGTTTTTCCCCTATATCTTTTCATTTGGGTTTGAGAGAATGGGACAGTTGAGTACTTGGAGGCTATATATGGGGAAAACAAGGTTGATGGATGCAAGATCTGTACACAGAGACAGAAGTGGGGGCAGTTGGAGAAGTGTTTTCATAGGGAAAGGGAAGCCAGGTGTTTGAGGAAGACAATGCAGAGAAATGGGTGATGTTCAATCAACAGACAAGACTGCGGAGCAGGCAAGGATAGAGGGAAGTGTATGGCATCAAGAAAGGGCAAAGAAGTGTTGGGAGGGATGTATATTTAGTCACTCATCTAGTCTACTAGCGTGCACTCTGAACAGACAGAATCCAAGGTATCTTGAAAATACCATGATCTGTTCTCTGGTAGGGTGCATGTGTGGAAAGAGGAAAAAAGAAAGCCAGGAGAGGAGGTAGAACAGGGAGGGAGGTTAAAGGAATGGAACAGCAGCTATGGAAATTGGGTGAAATGATAGGAGTGCTCCCCATGGTCTCCTTCCACTCTTATCACTTAATTCACTGAGAAACTAATAATTCCACCTATTTGTCATGGCATTCCCCATCATTCCACCTAATTTCTTGCTGCTGCCCCTTATCCTTGTTCCTCCTGGTCATTCCAGCCATTCTACTTGCTCAGGTGCATTCCTCATTATCACCCTCATTCCTTCCAATGGGTATTCCATTTTATTAATTTCAATACATTTCCAACTTTAAATTCTTAATAAAAACATTTATATAGAACTGTGTGCAGCTTCAGTTTTGCCCCCAACCAGCAGAGGAAAGGATTGGGGTTGAAAGACCAAGGCAAAGCATGGGTGCATGGAGCCTTAGTTGTAAGTGAGCACAATATGCAAGCCCGTAGAACATCCTTACTGCTTACCCAGCATGGAAGTTAGTGTATGATTGAATTTGTAAGAGCCTTAACTCCTTATTTAAGCCATATGTTTTTCAAATATTGATTTAAGTCTTAGTTGTTACCAATGCTCAGACCAACATTTTAGGGACAATTTTGATTTCGTGAAAGACAACTAGTTCTAGACTTGCACAGCAGCTGTACTTTAGTGAAAAGAAAATTTAGTATTGTTAAGACATCTAGTGCAGATGTGGGGAGCCTAGGGTCTGGGGGCCAAATGCATCCCCTAGCTAGTTTTTATTTGGCCCCTTCCCAGTTCCTGGATCCAGTTCCTCCTCACTTTAAAAGCTGAACTCTGTGTAAAGGAGCAGAGAGGAAGGCATGCACACAAGGATAAAAAGGACAGATCCATGATCTGACCCCTCCCCAAGCCCTCCTATCCACAACTTCTATGGGGCCTTCAGAGCTTGTACTAGTTTTCAGAGTGGCCCCTGGGAGGGAAAAGGTTCCCAACTCCTGGTCAAATATCTTCCCTGTCCATATTGCAAGGATCTCTTGGTTGGGTGAACCTACTTGGAGTAATTGTTCATGTAGCATGGAGAGGTTTTCTAGAGGCTGGAGCACTTCCCCCACCCTTCATTCAGCTCAGACACTGATAGCAACAGTGGACTGAGTAGGTTTGCCATGCAATATCTTAAGCTGCAAATTATCCTATAAAGCACCTCTGATGCAATGTTAGAGCTGACGGAACATTTCCTTGCCCCAGTTTCCCGGTAGACTATCAAAGTTTGTCATATGGCATATGGCTATATACAGACTGCAGTACCACCCATAGGCCAGTGTTAGGTTAGGGCTAAATAAAATTCTTTATCCAAGGAATCTTACCGTCCTGAAGCCACTTAAGTTTCAAACAGTTCTACTTGCAGTGGAACTAATCACACTAATCCAAAGGCCAGGCACCCAAGTTATTTACTTTGCAGCTACAAATTTGACAAGCTTTTATTTATGCTTTAGAAAGTAAGCCTGAAACTCAGTGTATGTTGCTGTAAGAACTTTAACTTGCATCTGAAAGGGACCACTCAGGTGCATCAGTGGTCCCTTTCAGAGTGGCAAAAAAGCAGTCCCTTCTGTTAGGGCAGGAGAAATACACATGGTCTAATCACAAAGAGTAAAGCCACATAAGACAGGGCCAGCAGGATCCCCTGCCTGCCCCAGGGAGGGCAAACAGTCACCACACTTTGGGCTGGCAGGGAGAGCAGTCGAAATGAGGATCCCCACCCCGCGGGGAAGTCAGGCAAAGGGGTTAACGTCATGAGTCTCTTCAGCCAAGGAGCTGTCCACATGGGTCAAGACTCCCAAATTCCTGCTGCACAGAATTGGGCCCCTGGAAGGAACTGCCACCAGACAGCTAATTGGGTGTGTCATAGGAGCACGCTCATCCCAGTCACCAAACCGCTAATCTCCTCCACCCCTCCCCATATCATCTGTTTGGCAGTTGGGATGAGCCTGCTCCTCTGGGCCCAATCCTCAGACCTCAACTGCCAACCAGACAGGAGAGAGCCCATTACCCTACATTGGTCTGGGTAGCCCATGATGCATTACTGGCCTTCACCAGTGGATTGCTTAGCAGCCCCCTGTCCCAGGGTGGAAGTGGGTTAACATCCGGTGGCACCAAACTGATTGTCAGCTTCATCACAAACTAATGTGGGATAACTTCTCATGTGGCCTTACCCTAGGCTTTCATGCGCCAAGGCTTGTCAAGAGATTACATACCAACTACGGTCAAGTTCATGCTAGTACACTGGATAAGTCAAGAGTAAACAAGGAATTGTAGGCCACTATTTGAAAACTCAAACTTTCAAAGGTTAAGCAAGATCTATGACAAAGAACAGACTAATCAGAGACAGAATCTGTCTCAGTTTTGAGGATCTGGTTTGCTTTTCTTCACTTGAGGACCAAGGTTCATGTCTCAAGCTATGTCACAACGTATTTCCTGCTAGCACTGGTCAGTGAGATGGTAGTGCGTATCATTATGGAGATCTTTTAACAAAATTCTAAGCAGCTGTTTTCTGAATGTCCAATACTTTTTTTCAGCTTACCAAGTCATCCATTCAAGCAGTTCTACTCACCAATTAGTATGTTTCTTGTAACTAGTCACACAGTGGTCTTTTGAATGAAGTCAATTAAGACAGTGTCCAGAGTTTTAAGTACATTCTACAAGAGCTCATGGGAGTGAAGATTGGTTCTAAACGACTACTCTGGAGTGAGTAGATCATGCTGCCCACCCCCCACCCAGCCTCTCCCCTTTAAGGACAATCACTACCTAGCTCTCTGCAGCAACTACGTGTTCGCCCAAATATACCAGTGGGATAATAAGCTCTTCAGAATATATTATTTTTTAAAAATTCTATATACAGGCCTCGCTCCTTACCCAATGTGTACTATACATCTGAAGGTACCCTTTAGACACATTTTATTACTTGTGTTTGTGTGTCAGGATTGGCATGAAGCAATTTATAGTGCACTAGTTCTTAAAATATTCAACAGTAGAACCGATCACATTTCCATTAATGGGAAGTTGTAAGTTCTGCTCTCTTCAGGATGCATGCTGCTAGGGTCAGTAACAGATTGAGACACTGATTGTCAGCAAGGACTGTGTGCAGTGGAGAGAAGTCTGGGTTAGGCACAAATTGATTATTCCATGCTACTGCAGTGTCCTGGTTGTTGAGGGCAACTGGTGAAGCAGTAGTTCCTTTATAAACAGGCATTGTCAATGCCTCATTTGGACAGGGGAGGATGCTGGCCACCCTCAAGCATGCCAAGGTTCACCCCCCTCCCCAAGAAACAATCTCTTGACATTGGAGTACTTGCTAATTATTGCCTGGTCTTCCTAAGAGAGGCAGATTGGAGGCAATTGAGAAGGCTGTGGCTCTGCAGCTGCAGAGATACCGGGACTCCCAACAATATCTTGGGGAAATTCCAGTCTGGATTCCAGCCTTCCCATGGGGTAGAGACCGCACTTGTCAGGGTGATGAGTGATCTGCTGATGACTTTAGATAGGGGACAGCTGGCCCTTTTGGATACTGGAACTTATGGCAGCATTTGATACGACTGACCATGGATTGCTGCTTTGGCGGCTGAGGACATCTGACGGGAGCCGCCAGCCAATGGTTTCAGTCATAAGAGTGGAATCAAATTGGTAGTAATTGATGGATATGGATCACCCTTGAGAGGTCTGACCTGTGGTGTTCCTCAAGGTTCTGTTCGGTCACCAGTGTTCCAACATACATGTGATGTTATGACCAAGCACAGGGTTGAGTATCATCAATATGCAGATGATACACAACTTTTCAGCTATGCAACTTAAGTTACACCCTTATTTATCCCAGGCTGACCTTGCCAGTGTGACCCAATCCCTGGTAACTCCTTCTACAGGCTGCCAGCAGTGCTTATCCATCACTTGCAGTCTGTTCAGAATGCAGTAGCATGACTGCTTACTTTTTTGGGCAGTCATGATCAGGGTTCCTAGTTCTCTCTGCCCCAAGATCATAAATCCTCTGAAAAAAACCCTAAATCCTCCAATCAAACACACCCAGATCTGTTTATTGCAAATCATTCATTTTTGTCACTGAATTCGACCACCTGCTCCAAGGCTGGATAGGCTAGACTAGGGATGGGAAACATTCTCCCCCCCAGGGGCCACTTTGAAAATGCGTATATGCTTCAAGAACCAACAGACAGAAGCTTGCCCAGTATTTGTGCTATCCCAGGAAGCAAAAAAGTTTCTTCAAAACAAAAACTAATCGTTCCTCTCTGCACACATTTGATATTCACGTTCTCCTCCTTCTCCTTAAACGAAATCCCGCCTCAGGAGCAGAGCTTACACCCACCATCCACCTCTACCCCCAGGCTTCCAGGATCTATTCTGAAAACCCAGACTGTGTTTTCCCATCTCAAAATCAATTTCCCAAAACAAATCCATCTCTGCTAGAGCCTTACCAGCAACTTAGCACATACCAGGAACACGAGTCCTTCTCTTAAGACAGACAATGCCCAACTCCCGCTCCCCCCCCTCCAATGGGAGGGGGTGCTGCTCCAACTCCCTCCTCCCAGACAGCCCCAGCATGGACCCCAACTTTCTCCCTCCATGAGCAGGGTTGGGGTGCCACTCCAACCTCCTCCTCCCTGCCAGCCCAGGCACGGAACCCAAAGATATCTCTGCCTAAGTTTCTGCTGGCAAAAACCCTCTTCTTTCCAAAGCAGGCACACAATGGAACTTCAAAGAGCTTCGGTCTCCTACCAGTAGCAGTGGAAGTTTAAAGGCAGTGGAAGCTCTGAAGTTCCGGATTGCACCTGCATCAGAGAGAAGAGATTTGGCACGAGAAGTTCACAGTGATTTCTTGCCAGTGGTAACTTCTTAGAAAGATAGGAAATCCTGGAATTCCTATGCTAAATGGAAAAACAGGTATCCTGGTGATCATAGTACACCCACCTTGTGTTTTCTGCATTGGCTGTCTGTAGAGTAATGGATTGAGTTTAAGATTGTGCTACTGGTCTTCAGGGCTCTGAACCGTTTAGGCCCCAGCTGAATAAGAGACCTGATCCTGAAGCCTCACACTGATGGGTACCTGCATTCAAACTACCTGCTGTTTGGGGACCCCACCATTATGTCTTAAGTTGGTAGACAATCAGGCCTTCGCTGTGGCAGTCCCCTCAGTGTGGAACTCGCTTTCTCCAGAGGTCATAGAATTGGAAGGTACCTCAGAGGTCTAGTCCAACCCCCTGCTCAATGCAGGAAATCCACCAATACAGCATCCCTGACAGATGGCCATCCAGCCTCTGTTGGAAAGCCTCCAGCAAGAGAGAGCCCACCACTGCCCTAGGCAGTCTGTTCCACTGTCCAACAGCTCTTACTGTTAGGAAGTGCTTCCTAATGTTTAGCTGAAATCTGCTTCCTTGTAATTTGAGCCCATTGGTTCTAGTCCTGCCCTCAGGATCAACAAAGAACAAGGCTGCTCCATCTTCTATGGGACAGCCCTTCAGATATTTGAAGATGGCTATCGTCTCCCCTTAGTATTCTCTTCTCCAGGCTAAACATACCCAGCTCCTTCAACCTTTCCTCATAGGACTTAGATCCCTGACCATCTTTGTCACTCTATGAACTCAATCCAATTTGTCAATGTCCTTTTTAAAATGTGGTGCCCAGAACTGGACACAGTACTCCAGATGAGGTCTGATCAGCGCAGAATAGAGTGGAACTATGACTTCTCGTGACCTGGACACTATACTTCTGTTAATGCAGCCTAAAATTGCATTAGCCTTTTTAGCAGCTGCATCACACTGCTGACTCATGTTCAGCTTGTGATCAACTACAACCCCTAGATCCTTTTCACATGTACTGCTGCCAAGCCAGGTATTACCCATCCTATACTTGCTTTTTCTTATCTAAATGCAGAACTTAAAAAAAAAACCAACAGAGATAAATGTATTTTGTTAGCTTTGGTCCAGTTTTCCATCCTGTCAAGATCATTTTGAATCTTGTTTCTGTCTTCTAAGGTGTTAGCTATCCCTCCCAGTTGCATCATCTGCAAGTTTGATACATGTCCCCTCTAGTCCAAGTAATTAATAAAGAGGTTCACCAGTACAGGGCCCAAGACAGAATCCTGAGGCACTCCACTTGATACCTCCTTCCAGACTGATGGGGAGTCATTTATGGGCACTCTTTGGGCACGGTTCTTCAAACAGCTGTAAATCCACTTAACAGTAGTATCATCTAGTCCATATTTTACTACCTTCTCAATAAGGATAGCATGAGGGACTCTGTCAAATGCTTTGCTGAAATCAAGATATACTACATCCACAGAATTCCCATGATCTGCTAAACTAGTACCTCGATCAAGAAAGGAAGTAAGATTAGTTTGGCATGACTTGTTCTTGACAAACCTATGCTGGCTCCTAGTAATCACAACATTGTTTTCTAAATGCTTACAGACTGACTGCTTTATAGTGTTCTAGAATCTTTCCAGGTATTGATATCAGGCTGATCAGGTATTGATGTCAGCTGATCAGTCTGTAGTTTCCCAGACCCTTCTTTTTGAAAATAGGGAGAACATTTGCCTGTCTTCAGTCTTCCAGCACCTCACCCATTCTCCACGAGTTCAAGAATTATAGACAGAGGTACCAAGATTACATCTGCAAGTTCCTTAAGTAGCCTAGGATGCCATTCATCTGGCCTCAAAGACTTGAACTCCACATCCCTTTGTACTACGCACGGCATCAGTCCCATGGGATGGCACACTCAAGAGGAGAAACTGAAGATACAAGGTCGCCTCAAGTCATCCACAACTAGGTTGTCAGCAAAAGCAATGCTGCTGTAGGCAGTCCTGTGCTATTACACAGCTTTGTTCCAATACACAGGAGTTATCAATACTGAACGTAAGCAAATCCGAGACAGGATTTCCCTTGAACTGCCTGTGCAATTAAGTATGCAGTAGTAGTAGTATTTATTGTTGTTTGACCATTGGTCATAACAAAGTCAACGGAAAACAGTACAAAAGACAAAAATAAATATACAACATAAATCAGCATAAAACAGAAGCATGTGATCAAAGCTATTGTAAGCTGTGAGCACAAGAATACAACGAATAAAATAATTAAGTTATAAAAATTGCCTTGCCCTTCACGGGGCTTATGGCGACACATTTAACCCCTGGGACTGGAATCTATCTGCGAGTTTGAAAAAAAGATATAGCAGAAAATTTAAAAATTCTGCTCATTAAGCTTAGTGCCAACGGTCTGGGGAGGAGTTTTAACGTTCCTTCCAGACAATTCCATGCACAAGACAACCAGCATCTACCCCCTGCTATCATGTTTAGGTCCAATTTGGTGTTACTTAATCGCTAAACACGACAGTTCCAACCATGGTAAAGCACCCCATACCGGGAATATCATTTACAGGGCCTAAGTAGAATGTAATGGAAACAGGGCTAGCCAAGAACCAAACGGTAAAAAAAGGGATGAGAGTTTAGCATCCCAAAATTCCTGCCCATACAGGGACGAGCCCATTGAAGTTAACCGGGAAATGAAATAGTTGCATATATAGGTTACATTGGAAATATACTTCAAGAAGTATACCGAGTAGTGGTTAAATATAATAGACACTGGAGAAAAGCTTTAATGGCAACACATTCTTTCAGATTAATAACTGTAAACATTATCAAACCCTTGTGGCATTGTATGATCAATTTAAAGTATTCACTGAAACCTTTCTGTAAGAGCCACACTACTTTAAGTTAAACTTGAGAATCTAGTAGAAAGACATGGAACCAACTTTCAGGAAAAGCCTTCCATTAGGCCTTAGAACAATTCTGTCTAAGGATCCAAAACTGAAAGTTCAGTCACATACCAGTATGTACCTAAGTTCTTGCTTTTGCAGATTCCTTGAAAAAGTTTTCCCGAAATCTAGTACTTGTGTTTGACTTTATACAAGTTACATCTTGTGTCACAAAGTCAGGTTGGTAGTTTCCACATCCCTTTGTACTACGCACGGCATCAGTCCCATGGGATGGCACACTCAAGAGGAGAAACTGAAGATACAAGGTCGCCTCAAGTCATCCACAACTAGGTTGTCAGCAAAAGCAATGCTGCTGTAGGCAGTCCTGTGCTATTACACAGCTTTGTTCCAATACACAGGAGTTATTGATACTGAACATAAGCAAATCCGAGATGGACCATCTAGTACCATTGCATTATAGAGCAATACTGGTACATGCTTCCCGACCCCTCCACTGCAGAATGCCAGGCTCCAGTGGTTAAACCAGAAACATTTGCGTTATCCAGTATACCTGACTGCTTCAACCAGATTTGAGCACCTGCAACTCCTGACTACAAAGCACATTAGGCACACTTGCAACTCAAGGCAAGAACTGCAGCTGCCACTTGCTACCAGTTTGAGCACAAAACCTTAAATCACTGGCATTTTTAGAACACCAGCCAAAAAGTGCTTGGAGGACATCGACGACTGCAGTCTCCAAAGAAAGGGTCATGCCTTTCACAGAGGTTCATATTATAACTCAGTTCTTTATTTTTCCATTAGAAGAGCTATTTATAGGTTGTACAGATTTATTCTGTTCATCCTAGTTTAAGGAATCCAAGTTATACTTACAAAAGAAAAGAAGCTGTATATTCCTCAGTGCTGCCTATTTCCCCTTCTAAAATAAAAATATTAGACCCTTTGAGATCCAATTGCTTGTTTTCTATCCCAGCAGCTTTGTGTAACTTGTTAGGCTCTTGCTAGGAGAAATATGGCTTTATTTACAGTTTCAAAAAAAGCAATCAGGGCCTGGTTTGCTTTTCTGAAGAAATTACCAAATCAAGACGCCAACTTACAAGTATCAGAATTTGTATAGCACGTTTTGCATGGTCATTAGCACTAGACTCTAAAACAAGATCTCTATTGCTATAGCACTCAACACTGCAAATTAAACATTGTAAAGTAGTTATATCTATAGTGCACACAGGCAGCCCCACACCCAATCCAGGATGGATCAGATGATATTTCATAGTTTCATCAAAGACCTATCCAGTAACCCCTCATGATTCCACATTTACTCTAACCAAGCTTTTAGCCAGGTCCATCTTTAGTCAGTCAAACAAGGTTTTTTGAAAACATCTTCTCTAAGTCATTTATGCTGCAACGAGAGACAAACCTATCAGCAATCCATCTCTTGACATGGAACTTCATACCAGAATGCTATATTATACCATTTACTAGAGCCCAGCTTGAAAGGTAGTTTCACACAGGTAAAGTGTTAAGCACAGCTGTAACCTGGGCCTCTCTCTGGTCCACTCAGTTATTCTAAACAACTCGCAATGTTTAGTTACCAAGGTAGCCCTACTGACCAATTGTTTTTCTCTTCTCAATACCACCTCATTTTTATATTTAACTAAAATGTGATAAGCAGATTCAAAATGCCTAAACACTAGGCAGCAAGGATATGAGTCAACATAAAGCCTGCACCAGGATATGCAGCTTTCACTGGAGTGGCACAGGTAAGTACATTTACTCATTTCTACCTGGTGAGTAAGAGTGCCTTTATACAGGCAATAGCCGATTATAGAGCTATTACTGCAGAATTAGTTTCATCACACCTATGCTCAAGGGAAGAAGTTGTACTTTAAAAGGTTACAGAAGTGCATTTTAATCAGAACCAAGGTTCATAAGTCTCCACACACCCTTTATGCAAAAGGTCAGTTCTCATCACACTTAAAATAAAAAAGGTAGGAAACTGGTTTCAGGAATGGACCCTTTTATCATATATTCCTTTATCTACGTAGCTCAAAAATAGTGCATGGTTAAGAGTTTCATGGAGACAGTCCAGTACACAAAGGGTCTCTTTCTACATAAACTAAGATTCTTAGCCCACTGCAACTGGGTGTAGCCCAGGAAGTTGGGAGGGGGAGGGGTAAACAGCCACCAACCCTTGCACAAACAGGAAGAAAGCAATGCAGATAGGTGGTTCAGCAGGCAGAGGGGGCTGGAAGGCAGCACCAGCAAAAAAGGGATCAAAGGCCATCATGAGTGTAGTCTCACCCTCATCAACTCGCCTTGTTACTAGCAAGCTACAGTGTATTATAAAGGGACATGGTAAAGCTTTGAGATTCATTTTATGCCGTGTCTAGGCAGATTAGGAGAAAGACTGATTAAGCCCGATGGGTACATTTCTCCTTTAAGGGCTAAGAACCGTATACCTTTCTGCTCTCACTGGAGAAAATTCCCCTAAGAAGAGTTAAGCTGAGGGGAGTTTGCTTCGGTTTGGTGGGGAGGAAGCTAGAAAGCAGCGTGTTCTGCAACACTTTGTACTGCAAGCTTCATCTTGCCCTGTCACTCCCTCCTCCCCCTTTCCTGGCTTGTGACTGTATAGAACAAACTGAATGAGGAAGTCAAGATCTGAGGGCGGAAGCCAAACCCACTGCAATGTCTGCAGCAGGATTGTCAGCCCGTGACTCAGGCGGGAGCCCTGACAGCTGCCAAACGGTCTCTCCTCTACCCGTTACTTCCAAAAAAGGGGCTTAACAACCCTCAAGCTCAGGTGCGACAGCCTCTCCAAGGAGGACGCCCATACAGAGAATAAAAATCCACAACACCGCGTTTCAATGGGGAAGCAAGGAAAGGAGCACTCCCATGTTGAACTACCCTTTCCCAAGCCATTATCAGGA
This sequence comes from Sphenodon punctatus, assembly GCA_003113815.1. Classification (NCBI taxonomy): domain Eukaryota; kingdom Metazoa; phylum Chordata; class Lepidosauria; order Sphenodontia; family Sphenodontidae; genus Sphenodon; species Sphenodon punctatus. The sequence goes on along the minus strand of QEPC01002955.1, from coordinate 142,598 downwards.
GAAGGAAAACACTGTAACTTGGAGCTCCTTCTCCCTGCAGCCTGCATGTGGGGGGCGGGAGACACGCTCTCCTCAGTGCAATAGGACCAGGTTGGGGGGGGAGGCACCCCATTACCATCGCCCGCCCCCTTTGTATCCATCCTTGGAGAGGGCCCTCTAAATAGTGGGGGGGGGGGNGGGGGGGGGGGGGGAGAAACAACGCTAAGAAAAGCTGCTGAGCTAGATCTGCCCCAAAGCGGCTGGGCCGCAGCTCGCTTGGCAAGACGATGGAGTTCTGGAGATCAAACCGCACCCGTCCGCCTCCAGCTCGATCTCGACACGCCAGCGCCAACCTAAGAATCAAGCGCGAGACCTGCGTTTCTCGTTCCCACCCCCATCAAACCAATGCCGGGACTTTACCTGAGTCTGGCCAAAGCCCGGGAAAAGCCGCAGCAGCGGCTCCTATATCCTTCGCGGTGAGACCGATTCGTGATACTGACGGCTCCTTATACTGACTCTCAACGCCTCGCCTGCCGCGCTACTCCGGCTTCAACGCCTCTAACTCGCCGGCAGTGCGAGGTTTCAAGCCGGGGGGAGCGGCCGCGGCCAAGGACGGCACCACCCCCTTTCCATCTTTCTCACCAATAGCAGCCCGCAATACCTCTGATTGACATCCGTATTCACTAACAGCAGCTCAAGCGGCGGGTGGTGCGGAGGCGGGGTTTCTCTAAACTCCTGAGCAAACGCCGAAGCCTCATAACCATTATTATCCCGCCTCTTCTTGCACACGCCTCCTCGCGGGAGAGCCCAATCATTGGACGTTCAGTCAGGGAGGGGCAAGGATCGACATACTGGCTAGCCAATGGATATGCAAGAAATGGGTGTAGTGGGAGCCTGGCAGGCCTGGGGAAGACAGGACTTGACAGGCCTGGCTGGGGCTGTGGTAGGAGCCCTAGAACAGCAGCCCTCTCCAAGCCTTTGCTTGCACCACCCATAGCCTCACTAAGAGCCCTTCCTGGGTCAGATTGCTCTTCACGAGCAATGCCAGGCCTTCCACCCTCCCAGCCCCAAAATGCTTGCCCACAAAGCACCCAGAAACCATACACCTGACCCCCCATAACCAGAAAGCATACACCAGCCTCCCCCCAGGTATCTAAAAAACATAATCAGCCCCCAACAAATTCAGGAACCATATACCAGCTCCCTGGGTATTTAACAATCATACACCAGTAAACCATACACCGGCCCCCCAATAGCTAGAAGCATACACCAGCCCTCCAGACATCAAAAATCGTATATTACACACACACACACACACACGGACTGCCCATCCATATACCAGCCTTTGCAATATCCAGAAAGCATATATCTGCCCCCATGTATCTAAAAATCATACACAAGTCCTCCTCCCCCATCTAAAAATTATCCCCCCCACAAACATCCAAGGAAGCATACAGCAGCCCTAGACCCTATGCATCTAAAAATCTTACACCAGCCCCCCAGACATCCTGTAATGTAAGCATACATCAGCTCCCTTTCTTCCCCCCCCCTTTAAAAATCCAATATCTGTAAATACACCAGCCCCCCATCTAAAAATCATAATCAGCCCCCGAAAACAAGCTTAGGGCCCCTCACAGTAGGGCTTGCTGTCCTTTCTCAGCAACAGATTGCTACTGCTTCTTCACTTCCCCTGTCTGCATGCAGTTGTGGCCTGCCCAAGAACCAAACTGTAAGCAAAATGCTAGGGTGGGATGCCTGGGCATAGGTCTCTGGCCAACCATAGACCCCCACTGTAGTCTCCAAGACTGCTATTGATAGTTCCATCACTGAAAATTCAGTTGGTTCCTCACCTACCACTTCTTTTGTGGAAACTGCTCTTCTTTCATGATCACATAAGTTCCAGATGTTTTCCAGGTTAGACAGAGGGTGAAACGAACGCCTCCTCCCTCCCCCTTTCGGTTGGGGTCCCCCAAGGCTCTGTCCTTGGCCCTCTCCTCTTCTCTATTTACACCCTGTCCCTTGGCAAAATTATTGCCTCCCACGGATTCCAATACCATCTCTACGCTGATGACACCCAACTCT